>JAOBBB020197704.1:0-11839 GCA_025331005.2 Zoanthus gigantus
CTATACTACTAGTATAGATACTAACGTGACCTTAGTGCCCATATTAGTGGCTTCAAGTTAGCTACTAGCACGGTTGTGCTATCTATACATAGACGATATAGGTACTCTTACTATACTACTAGTATAGATACTAACGTGACCTTAATGCCCATTTTAGTGACTTCAAGTTAGCTACTAGCACTTTCGTGTTATCTACACTTGATGTACATAATGCTGCATAGTTGGCAATACCTAAAAAATGGATAAATTATTAGTAAAATAAATATTATCACACTTACCCAAACACAAACTCTAGTCTCAAACCTTCACTTGGTGCCTTTTGACGAGGAAGGGCGCTGTCTTCGTCACCATCTTGCTGGGACTTAGCAAGTTTCATCCTTTCCTTTAGTGCAGGGAGATCTTCTCGATACAAGGTACGGTCATAATTGATCTGACGTTCCTACATGGGTAAGACGTTTGTAATCAGAGTCTAGATCAACTGTTCCTTAAATCCTGCACATCTAGAGCCACACTCTTATTATGTTGGTTAAGATTGAAGGACCGTTTTACCAATGATATTAATTATAAAATAATCTTCGTGGAACGCAATTTTAGTAACAGGATTCTTGGCCTTTAGCCATAGTAAAACTCCGGCGCCCCGTTCCTCAAACCCAATTAGTGCTAACGCATACTTAATGTTTTAATCCATGTTCCTGTTTCAAATCTTCTACATCTTGCTTTAGGCTGGAAATTCGGAGTTAATATGTTTTTAATTGGTAAAACTGAACAGTATTTTGTAAGCGTCAAAAAGTTTTACTTATAAAACATTCGTCTTTTTCTTTGAATTTTGTCTAAAGTTATCAAGGATTAAGTTAATCGGAGTTTTGAGGATTCAGGCCCACGGCTTTTCACTGGTAAATTTCGTGAATAAGAACCTTTTTCAAGGGCTGGTGGATGCAAACAATGGCATCAAACAAGAAATTACATACTTTCTCTCAGTAAATCTTTCAATTGACAAAATAATTAATTACATTTAAAACAACTGGGTAACATCCATTTGTAAATGATAGGCAATCAAAAACAAGTTAAAATATAACATATAAAACCAACAACTTTATAAAAATCAAATTAAAAGCCCATGCTAAAACCCAAACTTCAAAAAATTTTCCAGGTCCCATATAAAATTTCACCGTTTATCACCTCAGACATTGAACGAATAATCCCAAATGCAATGACATTTCAGGTTTTCCATGTGACGCACGTCAAACCCTACAGTAACTACAGTACAGGAGAGAAACCCAAATAAATAAACTTCAATGAGATTGGAGCCCGTACGACTTCTATGATAGCATTTCAGATTTTATCAACTCACAGATGCTGGGAGACGCTCATTTAAAAATGGTCCATGGATACCAAGTTGTTTACCTAAGGGTGGGATAGATTAGTCCAATGAAAAAGACCTGCTCTGAAAAGCTGTGGCTTAAGCGCTCAGTTTATAAGACCATTGCATGAAGACATGACGAAGATGACCAGGTTCGGACCTTGTTGACGCGTATGTTTAAGGATTTTCTTTTGCAATTTCTCAAATACACCCAGCCTTGAAGATCGTTGTATGACGTTAATGAAACACATGAAATCAATAAAAAACGTAAATGTTCTAGTTATAGTTTTGGAAATAATAAGACAAACGTCAGACTAGAATCAGAAACATGAAGCGATTGTATACAGAATTCTATAAATTGCTGTTAAGAAGTACAATTTCGTTACTCATAAAATAAATCTCAATATTTACAGCTTGCAGGGCAGAACCCATGATTTACAAGTATAATTGCTATGGTACTTTTGAAGTATGTTTTTAGTAAATGCATCCATAGGAATTCTAAAAAAATTTCTAATCAAGTTTTTTACTACCAATAACCCCGTAAAAGTAACATTAACTTTACTTTGAAGATTCAAAGAGAACATTTAACGTTAAAGATGAACAATAATCATAACTTCTAGTCACAATCACAGTTTTTATCACACTTCTAATAACTTATTTACGGGGCAGCTGTCTCATTACTATTAACTCACTGCATTCCTATTAACTCTTCATCAAGGGGCACTCCACAAACTCCGAACACACTAAAAGTTCAAAAATTTACACAGAAGTAAATAAATGTTCAAAAATAGCTCCAAAGCATGATTCTAGTGTAGCTACAGCAGTGTAGATATTGAACGCACATTCTCTATGTCGCTATCAAGTTCGTCAACATCTGAAAGATCTGAGTCACTCTCTTCGCTATTGGAATCAACGTAGCCAGAAGCAGCTTCAGGTACATCAAGATCCTCAGGTCTAACGCCATCTGGGAGGAAACGCCACTGAAAGATGGCATGGTCTGCCCCTCCAACACTGACAAGCCGTGATGCATCATGGGTAAAGCGCACGTTGGTCACGTGAGCAGAATGACCGACGTATTTTCGGAACTTTGCCCCTATGGAGACAAAACCCAATATCCCTCAATAAAAAAAAAACAAAATTCTTCAATTTCACAAACATTTCAAACAGTTTCTGACTCTAAATCAAATTTAAGCAAATACAGGCAGTCGCGTATGGTCATGTATGATGATCAGCCAATTAGCGGAACTCAAAAGCAGCAGCTTATATCTATAGCAACTTAACACTTGGAAGCACCACAAACCCCAGGCACTTCTTTTATAACTAAAGTAAAATTCCGAAATAATGACCCGTGAGTCAAAAATGGTAAAACAATTTCAACAACGCCAATCCAACCAAAAGAAAAGGCACACCACAATAACATAATGAAACGAGGAGCGCAATTTGAATATTTTTTTAGTAAGGTTAAGACAATTACTTGAAATTTAAAGTGATACTTTGGAAATATCTTTACAGACATATAACATAAGCTATATCCTTTTCCAAGCCTAGCGGCAAACTGGAGCCGATGCTTTTCTCCGGTTTCCACCATAGTTTTAAATGGGTGAGAATCTTTGACTCCCCCTGGACAGGACACAAATCCATCGCAGGTTGGCTCCCAACAGATGCTGGTACTCATTTAATGAGCTCGGAAGGATGGAAAACTGAATTGGCTTAGGCGGAAAAAGTTTCTCGGAGATTCAAATTTTGGCAGAGCCTGAGATCGAACTAGGGAGCTGGTGGCTAGTAAGCAGAGATCTTACCAACTGCGCTAACCTTGTTAGCCATGTCGCAAATCATATTTTATAATCTTCAGTGTTGCCGGTGATTCTCCATCACTGCCATAATTGGTAAACTAATATCGTTAGTATGTATTGTAAATATTGGTAGTGAAATAAAAAGATTGAACGTTTTTTATTGTACTGTGAATTAATATTGATTAAATTAAGTTAAGCTAAGCTAGATGATTTGGATTTTGCGGATGATGTGGCACTGATATCTTTTACTAAACAGTATATCCAAAATAAAACAACTAGAATGAACAGAGAGGCAAAACGAGTAGGGCTAAAATCAAGAAGGAAAAGACAAAGGTTATGACGATTACAGCGAAGAGTCAGGAAAGGATTACAACTGATGTGCAAGAAATTGGTGAAGTCGAGACTTTCAATTATCTGGACCAACCATTTGTAAAAAAGGAGGGGAAATGAAAGATTTAAAGAACAGGCTCTCCAAAGCAAGAGGTGCATTTGATAAACTCAAAAGAATATGGAAGTCTAAGAGCATCAGCAAGAGAACAAAGCTTAGATTGTTTAAGACCCTGGTAGTTCCCATCTTGCTTTACGGATGTGAAACATGGAAAATGAATAAGGGCGATGACAAGCGAAATGATGTGTTTCATAGCAAATTTCTAAGAAGAATTCTTAAAATAGAGTGGAAAGACCAGGTCACAAATCGAGAGCTACTGGAGGAAACAGGCATGAAGCCTTTAAGCAAGGAGGTAAAGTGGCAATATTTTAAGGCAAGACAAACTACAACACTGCAATGACATGGACGCCCGAAGGGAAAAGAAAGAAAGGAAGACCTAAAACAACCTGGTGAAGAACAGTAGAGAGAGCGAGGAAAGAAACAGGTTGGCAGTCATGGGAAGAAACAAGAGCCACTGCAGCCAACAGAGAAAAGTGGAAGCATTCTGTGGAGGCTATATGCGCCACGAGGCGTGTAGAAGATAGGTAACAGGTAAATTAAAAAAAATGGAGCCAAGAGACGGTGTGGTCTCTAGAAGACATTGTTGTTGTAATAACACGACAAAATGAAGTTTCTATGCAAAAGGAAAAGGAAAGTTCAGCAATACAAAAAACTGCCTTTTATTCGAGCCCTGAAAAGAAGAAGGTCAATGATTTTTTAGCAAATTTTTTTAGGAATTGGAAAGTTGCTGGAAAGCAGGGACGGAGATGGACTAGATAAACAGTCTTAGGTAGCTGTAGAGAAGACCACTATTGACGAATTTGGCGATGCCTTATGTACCCAGTTGCACAACCTGCAGGGAAGTCATGTCGATGACGAGTATAATAATATATATTAAATATATATAATAAGTATACATGACGCGTGGTTCTAATCTTCTCAAACACATCTACAGTGCTAAGTTTGCATTTTACCTTTTCGTACACATGGAAACCTGAACAGTTTGACCAATCCAAAATCGTCACCAGTAGCAACCACCTCTTGTGAAAAACAAGCATCAGCTGCATTTACATCATTAGTATCAGTGTATTTCTCCCATATTCCATTCACCTCCGTGCCCAGCACACTCGTCCACGAAGCCCAGTGAATAGACTTGATTTCTTCCTTGTTTGTGATGCGTTTGCCACCTGAAACGAAAAGTGACAAACTAGACAAGTTACCTAACTTGGCAAGATTTCTGACTAAAACTGATATTAGTAGAGTATTAAAGAAATCAAGAAGACCAATAAATCTTTTAAACTTCTACTGAAGTAGCTCTTGCTAATCGCTAACCGGCAACTCATCCGAGCAGAACATTCAATTTCAAAAACAGCAGAAAGTTTCCCTATTGTGGAGCCATGATCTTGTCATTTATTGTGTTACCTGATTTGGTAGCGTGTATATATATTAAGAATAAAGTTATTAGCTTAGCTATTAAAAATAATCCCTTCCTTTCCTTTGCTATCAAAAGCGAGTAAATGTTTATGGCTGGCAGCAGCTTGACTAAAAACATCATGTATGTGTTACATACTTGGCATTTTGTAGAAAAGACGTTCTGCAGCACCAGAATTGACCTGGATGTACTTGCTGTCCTGAGACCAATCGAGATGGGTGATAAAACTAGAGCATCCCTTACACTCGCCGACTTTCTTGTACCTCTGGACAACAGAGTACACGTCTACGAAATTGTCGTTAGATCCTACGGCGAGATATTGACCGTCTGGAGAGTACTTCATCTCATGAAGGACTTCCATGCGGTCTTTAATATGAGAAACTTCAGAAAGGTCCCTAAAGAGACAAATAAGGTAAATAAGGACCACAATTAAGTGAACTTTAACTTCTTTATCAGTGCAAGATAAACTAAATCCCTTCGCAAGCTTTGTGGCCCAGTGGTGCCGCTACTCATTTTCGGGTTCTACAATGTTAAGTTGATGAGTCTTTGACTCCTTCTTGAGGAAGCACAGGTATCCATCGCAGGATGGCTCCCAGCAGATGCTGGTACCTAACTAGCAAGGATGGAACACTGAGTCCGCCTTGGCAAAAACGGACACAGCTTTGTTGAAATCTAGCATCATGAGGGATCGAACTCGTGCCCTTGCGACTAGAACTGCAACAGCAATGCCAACAATTGCAAAGGAATCTAAATTGTTGCCAACAATTTTTAAACAATGCCAACAAGTGCAAAGGAATCTAAATTGTTTAATCACGCAATAGCCACAATAAAGGCAATTGGTAGAACAATGAGTAAACTGATTCAAAGCTTAAGAATTACTTGTCCGTGTCAACCTTATTCCCAGGGTGTCTCTCTTTCTGTGACAGAGAGGCCCTGGGAACAAGGTTATGTCCGTGTAAGCACTGTTTGTTTAATGGGTTAAGCTCCAGTAGACAAAATATTAAATAAACTTATTTGCACTAAATACGCAATCCTAATTGTTTTTTCGTGTAGTTGAATCATTCAGATCTAGAGCTAAAAAGCGAGCATAATAGTATTATAGTAAAAGGCAGAAAATTTGACGGATTTTTGTAGCAGAATCTCGTGCAAAGAAAAACAATTTATCTTGAGATAACGTAATATATCATGAACAATATGAGGCGCACGTATAAATTCTTCTTTATATATCAATAAATAAGTTATAAGTTCTACATAAGTTACAAAGCAATCCATAGCATATACAATATCATCCCTCATTGAGAACTGATTTCTTTTGGCTAATAATATTTCAAACAGCTAAATTTATCAATCTGTGTTTTACAAAGAGACAAAAGCTACCTCCACCTTTATAGCCATGAATACCATAAAACAATAAGTTTGTATTTGTTTTTTCTATTTTCTTGTTACTATTTAAAACATGCTTTAGCAATATACAAATATAACATACTATGCCAATAAAGTAAATATTTACCTTACCTTTGGCTTTTATATCTTAAAAGAAAATTTTTATTTTTGCAAATGAACAGGAAATACTAAAAAATACACTGTATATTGACTGCAGCCTCACCTTGCCTTCAAGATCATGAAAGAGCCATCTCCTAGACCTACTGCCAACTGGGATCCATCGGCACTGAATGCTACTGATCGAGCTTTCTGATCCAGGTCTGTCCTTGCTAGCAGCGCTTTGTCAGATGTACTCCATAATCTGCACATTAAGAAATGGGCCACTTTCAAGATTCATTGTTTAGGATGGCTGTTTTGTGTTAAACAAAAATTCATCGGATTGAAGGCCTCTGACCTTTATAATACTGGTGCAGCGTTCTTAGCAAATATGGACACAACTGTTGGAAGTAAGCAAGTGAGCTAAGATTGTCTATAATTATATGCCACTTGAAGCAGTTTAACTCCATTATAATCAAAACAAAGCATATATATTACGGCCAACAACGTGAAAGTATGCAAATATTTCCTTCTTTATTACATCCAAGGATAAACACTGGCGCGTAGAAAGTATTCGATTGAAAAACTGAGGCTGAATTTTTTAAATTCCATAGTAATTAAGTGTGAAGAGATAAGCTTTCGAGTAGTAGAACAACAGCTTATGATATTACTGTGTCAAGTTTTGTGGCAAAAACATATCTTTTGTAGCCTTAAGTAGTGCAAAAGCTTGTTTGGAGAGGCTAATGCTCAGACCATTAGCTACTTTTAAAATCAAAGCGATTACCATAGACATTTCTAACCTCCAGTTGTTTAATCTACATGCTGTTCTAAGCCTAAATCCTTAGCACTTTTCAATGTAAGTGGAACTACATCGATTTCTACGTTAGGATTCCAAGCAATGGCTATTACAGTCATTTTCGTTCATTGATTAGACTTTCAAAGTTACCTACAGCGCCTTTTGTCTTTGTTCAGAGCCCTTTATTTAGCTTTGTTCAGGGCCCTTTGTTCAACTGGGTAGTCGTATAAATCATTGAACATACCGAACAGTTCTGTCATCGCTTGCTGTAACAAACATTGATTTCTTGGGATGAACTGCCAATGCCCAAAGCTCTCCTTCTGCATGACCCTGCAGAAGTAGATTAGAGAACATAGACCTCAGCCACACACAGTTGTTTTATTGAGCGAAGGTGTGTTAACTAAGTATTATTATTTTTTTTATGGTAGAACAAATAAGTTCATTTGGTAGGGACTTCACTACTGATATTTTACAGAAAAATGGCTGTAAGGTGTGTTGCTTCTAATAAAATATGAATTAACTTAACTATTTATTTTGGAAAAAGACGACTTTCCTGACAATATCTATTGAGATCAAAGAAATCTGCTAACATATCCCGCTCACTGTACGCACAAGGAAAATTGTAGTATTTTGCAAGGGGTCATTTCATGTCTTGTGAAGCAGAGAATTCGGGAACTCGTCACGTCTGGGTTGTATATAAGAGCCCGCATTCTCCCGCTTCTCTGTAAGGTTTCGCCAGCAAATTTCATTGCTTTGAGAGTCAATCGTATGGGTCCCCACAACCGTCTACTTTTCAAAAACCTCCGACTACTATTAATAAACATTATAGAAAACCCTGCACCTTTCTGTTAATTTGGTGCAACATCTTCTCTTACTGACCCATCTGGGCTAATGAATCATTTTGTGGTGTCTCGTACGATGTAAGTTCTCAGTGTTCAGGAGATGAATTTGGTACTGGGAAAAATTTTGAAACTATTATCAAGCGTTTACTTTAGCAACTACTGTGAAATGTATGCGGAGTACAACAATTACGTTTATTGTACCTGTACAATAGTTCTTGGATTATCTTTGTCTTTGGCCATAACTTCAAACACTTCCCCAGCATTTGTACCAACTAGAATTCTCTCTCCCTGCCAACACACGCTTCTTACTGACAGACCTGAAACAATAACAAAGAATTAAGACTTGAAGAACACACGCCCTAGACGTTTACGGCATCTAACTCAATATACCTTTGGTATCTTCTACCTAAAAACGTTAAAGTGCCTATCTCATCAAATTGTGTTTTTACTGACTCGGAGAGTAAAAAAAGTTGTTTAAGAAGTTGTATATTAGATTTTGCATTAAACTTCTAGTTTTGGAGATATAACCGCTCAAAGTGACTATTTTTGAAAAAAAATCGCGCCTAAGGGGGAATGGGAACTAAGAACATGTTCACTGCATTTACTAAACAAATGTATAGAGATTGGACCAACATCGCGAAAAACAGCATTGTTTTTCATTGGAAAACTTAATGCTTCGTTCCAATTCAACGTCAAGCGAACCCAGCAACCCTTCTGTTGGGATTCAATACGAAATTGAAGACGAATCTCAAGAAAACAGGAACTGCGAATCCACTGACTAATTTTGCTTCGACACGGATGCTGACAGCAACACTGATATAAAAGCTTACTGCGATGAGCCGATTGCTGACGAAGCTTGGCTAGACAACTATAGGAAAAAACGTGAAGAAGATCGTGAAAGGAGAAACAATTTTGAGCTAAGCTGGGATGGAACTAAGCCGGTTTCAACATGGTATACCTTTAAAATAAATTTATTTCCATTGTGTGATTGAAATACGATATGCATAGATGATCTGTGCCAAGCGAAAGTTCATTTCATGTTTTTTGTCAGCTAGTTTTAGAATACTGTTGATGGAATTTTTCTGCTTTTAATAACTTTTAATATTAGATAAGTATGGTGCTTTTGAAGGCCTAAAGTCGAAAACAACGTTGCAAATCGAGAACGTATTCTTTGTCTCTGAACAATACTCATAGCTGTCAACTCACCCGCATTGAGCGTGTTTCACAAGATTTCATGCCTCATCACCCGTTCAATTGCAAGGTAGTTAAGTTCGCTCGGTTTTCCAATGTTTTCTGTCATAACGTATTATATTCGACTTATCTGATACTGATTGTTCCTAGAACAAACCATTTTGCCCATTTTTCCACTCGATTTTTGTGTCTGTGATCGAAAAACAAACACTAGAGCGACATATTCTCGTTGATTGCATAATAATAAAAAGGCGAGAATTTCGGCGCGAATTCAATACCAACTGTTACAATTTAATTAATATTGTAAGCAGAAAAAATAACATCTATTGTAGTCCCTATAATGCTATATCAAATAAAATTTCAATAAAAAAGCAACAGAAGTTGGAAGTTGTACACCAGCAATATTTTAAAATTTAGATTTGTTTTTGTTTACAATATAAAATTAAAGAGACGTCTCTCTGCTTCATGCGTTTCGCACAATCACTATTCTTCTCCTTTCTTCGGAAAAACACATACACCATACTCGCCCCTTTTCAGTTTAGGAAACTTTTAAGTTCCTACTGTTTCGGAACCATACTCAAAACAGTCTTTCGAGAAACTATTTGAGCAGATTACTGATGAGCGTGAAGGCGTCCATTTGGCTCTCTTTATATTCACAAACGTTATGCAAACTCTTCTTCTTTTAATCGTTACAGGCGTGTTATCACCCCAGAAAGGTATCTGGTACAACAAGATACCTTTACTGTTATTAGTGGTGTTTGAACAATCGTAAATTACACATCTAGGAGGCATAACTTCAACGAGAAACTTAAAACGCTATATCTTTGTGTCGTATTTTAAGGTGATGGGTTCTTAGTTCCCATCCTCTTTGCCAGTAACCAAGGCGCTCGATTTTTTTTTCAAAAAACGCAAAATTTCGATGTTTGAGCTGTTATTACTCCAAAACTAAAAGTTTATTGCAAAATTGAAAAAAGAACTATTTAAATAACTTTTTTTGCTCTATTCGAATCTGTAAAAACCCATTTTGATGATATAGGCACTTTAAATTTTGCATCATTCCTAACGCTATAGAGGCAATCCAATGCATATTAAGTAACTGTGAAAGAGTGTTAAAGAATAATCAGGGCTACAGTGAAATGTAACCGATGACCTTTGTTTAGTACTGTTGAAAGGTTCTTTTGTGCTGTGCTATGAAGCCATATTCAGTTGTTGGGAGCAGGTCATTTTGCTACTTTTAAAAGCCTTTAGAAAAGAATCCTGAAATAACGCGTGCTCTGATTGGCTACAAATCTATTTTATATAACTAAACATAAATCACGGAATGACGTCACGCACAAGAAAAGTTTTTCAGAAGGATGGAATTGAAGTTATTTTCTAAAAGGAATAAAACAGTACCGCTTGTGTTTCTAGACAATAATATAAAACGCTATGACGTGTAGAACACTCGAGAAGCAGAAAGAAAACTCGGTTTTGCCTCGTTTTCCCTCAACACTTTTCTCGTGTTCTCTTACGTCATAGCGTTTTATATTACTATCTAGAAACACGCGCGATGCTGTTTATTCCCTTGATATTTCTCATGAGGAAAGCTCTGTTTTTTTTAGTTCTTGATTTCAAATGTACAGATCACTCGTATGAGAGTTCAACCGACAACAGTTGATGGTATTACCTTTACAGTTTGAATAGTTTGCTTCTGATTCAATTGCGTCTGATCATTTACAAGACACAAAATGCAAATTAGCATGTAGAAATGCAGAAAAAAGAGCAAAAATTGATCTTTGGTTTGGTACTTGTAGCTCTTAATGGCATTAAAAAACATTTTTATAAAATAATTTGAATAGAACAGGCGTTTTGATTGGTCATCAAGTGTGTTTTATAGCGCTACAAAGCACGAAAATGAAGTGAGCAATATGATTGGCTATCTCCAAGTTGTGAAGTTTACAGTTTCGTGAAAGGAATTAAAACCTTGGCAACGTTTGTGAGAATTCTCGAGCAGGTGAAACCCTCGACTGTGTCTCGGGTATTCACTGACCTGCTCTCGACTTATCCCAAATAATCACCTTGGTTTTTACCAGGCTATGAAGGCACAAAGAACATGTCTAATTTCTTAATTGTCTATCTAATGACCATAATTATAGCTTTAAAATTGTTTCTTCTTTCTCATCTATTGCCTCCCACCGTCTGTGTTTTGAACTAGATATATTTTTCCCTTTATAGGTAGATTAAATCATATTTATCCTATATACGATTAAAAGTATGTTGCAAAAAGACACAACTTGTTAAGCATTAGAATATTGGTTGGTTAATAGTCATACCTTGCTGCTGTTAATGGATGATTACTGTTGTACCAACAGTCAGTAATGTTGTAAAGAGATCTACAAGTGCACAATAATAAATACTCTCACCAAGAGAATGTAATTAATTTCCCTCTTTAAGGTACCAATCTTGAAGTAATATATCAAACACGAGAGACAGTGTTTCATCATATTTCCAAACACTGAGAAGAGAGTTGAAAATACGAC
>JAOBBB020197788.1:0-11837 GCA_025331005.2 Zoanthus gigantus
GCAGAGCCAGGATCGAACTGGGGACCTTGTGGTCGGAAGGCAGAGATCTTACTAACTGCGCCAACCATGCCCGCCCTCTTACCTTGCTGTAGTCCTAAATAAACACTTACTTACCCACTATGATGTGAAACAGCAACAATGATGCAAAAGATTCATCTAAAACTTCCTTAGCATGCATTACATTAACTAGTCATTTATAGAATAGATACACGGCTGACACAAGTTTGCAGTACTTCTATTGTGTTGGGTGTAAGTCAACGTTCAGCCTCCTTGCTTAGGCATGAATTACCAGATTAGCTTTTTAAAAAATTAGCTTTGTTCTATTCGTTTTGGGAAACACTTGGTAAGTATTTCTAAATGTCATTTATCGTTATTTTAAAAAAACGAGAAAAAAGTATTTTTCCTTTAAAAAAAAAACAAAGTACAAAATAAAAAAGCCAGTATAACGGAAAATTCCCAAATCAGGATCTGGATATTCAAATCCAGGATCAAAATCTGGATACTCATTTCCTGGATCAGGATTTGGATACTCAATTCTCGGATCAGGATCTGGATACTCAATTCCTGAATCAAGATCTGGATACTCATTTCCTGGATCAGGATTTGGACACTCAATTCTCGGATCAGGATCTGGATACTCAATTCCCGGATCAGGATCTGGATACTCAATTCCTAAATCAAGATCTGGATACTCATTTCCTGGATCAGGATTTGGATACTCAATTCCCGGATCAGGATCTGGATACTCGATTCCCGGATCAGGATCTGGATACTCAATTTCCGGATCAGAACCTGGATACTCAAAACAGAGGATCGAATATACCACTACTTACTAAGATCCAAGGGTGCTTCAAAGCGTCTGCAGCACCGATCCTCTTGGTCTGATCTGTTGTCAGCATGCTGTTAATAAGGTCCTGATAGCAAGGTAAGGAAAAGTTAGCTGCATCACTTGGGGTTTTGGTTTTCAGTTTTAGTTTTTTAAAACTAATTCAAAATCGTTCATTTAACTTGTCTTAAAACGTGCGACATATTGCTGTTGTTAATTTTACATCAAGAACCTGTTGATGAGACCTACAAAATGATCATTGATTTTGTATATATCAAAGTATACTTCGAACAATCAGTTTGACTTCCAATCTCAATCAGTTTTTCTTCAGTTTGTCCTAGGTGTAATTCTGTACCCATGCATTATTTACTTTACATCTGTTTTATCATTTATCAATGTACATCATACAGTAGTTTACATATTTTCTTTCTTTCTATTTGTTTTTTCACACTGCCATGTAAAGCTGTAAATCTGGGTCGAAAAAAATAAATTGTTGTTGTTGTTGTAATTCGTAATAAATCAATCGATGAAAGCATATAAAGTGACAATTAATGTTATTTGTTCTGAAGAGTGAAAATGATTGGTGTTATATGTTCCATCTTTTGAATCAGCAAATAAAACCCTATAAAATCACACGCCTTTTCGCTTTTCTTGACGAGTAAAAACGTTCGGTGTTACTTTTATTATTTATTTATTTTATTTAACAATTAGCCAAAGGCAGGTAGATTTACAATAGGACTTTAAGTCCCCTACAAGATAAATTACCTAACCCTATCCCCTAAGACACATTGAAACCCAACCGACTTATATGTTCCAATGCTACAAAAGAAAAAAATTGATGAATATAAATGGTAAAAAAATGTTAACAACATTTGGTTGATGTATTAGGACGATCCCGGATCCGGATTCAACTTGATCGAACGATGGGAGGCTGGTAACTACTATATTATCTTCTGGCTTGTGACGTCAAAAGCAGAATTTAGTAATGAGAAACCGGTCCTGTTTTTATATGTCTGTTCCATTTTCTTGTAAAGTATGGTAGCGAGGTGTGTTGTAACTATGTAAATTGAAGAGATGCAGCCATGGATAATTGTTTTGAGGTCTAAACAGCACGGTATAGCCAACAAAAAAGATTGGGTTCCAACAGAAGATAATAAATAATATTTAAAGCTATTGTTTATGGGATGCAGTTTAAATGATAATCACAAGTATAGATAGCGCAAGCATACTCGTACTTAGTATTTGTAGCCACTATTTGAGCAATAATTCCATGTCAGCAGCATAGATTCAGTGATCCTAAATGTTAGCAACCACGGACAGCTGTTTTGGTTTTATTAGGTCTTAACAGAATAGCATAGGTTCCTACACGAATAAACAAGATAGCATGTGGCTGGAGAAAGAAAGTCACTAGTATTGTCCAATGTAAAAACGAGTGGCACTAAAATGGCCGTGGAGGCCTGGCTAGCTTGTTTTAATAGACAGAATTGCCTACCTCAATGAATCAACATAGCGTCCTTAGGAATGAACACAAACAGCAACAATACTTGGATGAATCGAACATTCCGTGGGCCTTACTATCTCATGAAACTCCAGAACTATTTCATGTTGTGCATAACTACATTTATTAAAAAACAAGAAAGGAATTCTGATCCTGAGGGAAAAAAATCGATCCTCGTAGTATCCAAAAGCTTCCTCTCTTCAATGTCGACCCTGAATCTGCCTACGCAAAAGACTAGCCCAATCCCATGCGGCGAGTTTAGTACCCAGGTCACTACACACTCTTGCAGTGGACAATAAAGACCACATACGTGCCTGCAGTAAGTTCTTGTAGCCACTACAATGTGAGCTAATGCCACGATGGTAGCGAATATTACACCGAAAAATCTACCAAAAATAATGGTGAACCTGAATGCAGACAGCCATGGACGCCTCTTTCGTCCTCTTATCTTAGTATAGTTGAAAAACAAGCTTGGTTACCCTTGCTTTGGATTATTGTCCGTTTTACATCTCACAAATGTTTTAGTTTTAATTGTAAATTTTTTCTTCATTGGAAAATTGAGGGAAAAACAATGTTAAATTTATCAAACAAACAGAGAAGATAGAACATAGGCCAAATGTATGATTTATTAACTGATTATTTAATCAACCCGTAAAACGATGGCTAGGGCGAATAATATATTTAAATCTAAATCATGAAATGTGAGGGCTTGTTTGAGACAGATGATTCTGTTCACAAGTCTATAAAAACATAACAAATGACCGCGCTCTCCTAAGAGTCTTTGAAGCTCAGTGAATGGAGCGTCTGCCTGGAGCGTATTCCGTCATGAATATTTTCCGAGTATTGTTGATTTAAAAAGAACACACTACGTAGTATTTACTGATATTAAACATACTCTACCTTAGCTTCATCCGTGACTGTGTCCCATTCTGGTGAAGGGTACTATCAATAATAATTGGAGAAGAAAAATTTACTACATTTTCATGATACAAACGTTTAAACTGCTTAAACAGTAGTCCACACAAATTAATGCTAACAACCACGCACATAGTTGGCCGTTCATAATTGCTGTACTATTCAAACCCAAATTAATGAAAAGTCCCAAACATTTTGTCCAGGATTGTCTGAAATATGTGAAAGTTACAAATTTCAAAGTTCAAAGCAATTTGTCTTGAAGAATAGAAATGATTGGTGTTATTTATTTTTACTTTTGACTTAGTTGATGAAACCCTAAAATGTGACCATTAATATGCTTGTCTTGCAGGAACAATCAAAGGTGACTTTTAGCCAAGGCATGAAATGCGTCATGTGTTTGTTAAAATACTGACAGCGAACGAATTGAAGCAGAGACCAAAGTCTGTAGATTTTCATGTCAGCGTTACGCGAGAACGGACGCGTCGCCAACTGATTTGCAAACCATTTACTTTGGTCAATTTCACCAGAAACCTCTTCCAGAATGGACGCAACTTTTTCCTAACCTTTGCGTTTGGCTTAACTCGAATTGATTTGCAAACCGGTTCACAAAACCAGTTCAACTAATTCAAGTATAGTAAAACCTAGGCTTCCCTCAGCCGAGTGCAAAATAATAAGGCCCTGGAAACGAAAGTTTCAAAATGGTCAGTCCTTTGATGACACGAATGCCAGGACTGTTCTTTCTAACTCTTGAACCAGTCGACGAAAATTCATTTTGCTCATTTTTAAGGGTACATTTAGTAAATGTTCATTATCCAAAGAAAATCAGAAGTTGACAATGATTTTTTATGAAACGTTTTCAATTTTAACTTTTGAAAAGTCTGTGGATGGTTCAACTACTTATTATACTTACATCAAAAGCACCAGCCTTGATTTGCGCGTACAATTTATGTTGATCCTCATCCCAGAATGGCGGGTAACCAACCAGAAGAATATACAGAATGACACCTGTTTTGAAATATTTACCATCAGAACCAGGTTAAAGTAACACGAACTGCTAAAACTGGATTTTCCTTTCACAATGAGCAAATTGTTTGAAATATTGCTAAGGTCTGTCTTTTGTGTGCATAATGCACCACTATACAGTGAGCTGCTCCTAAGAGCAAACATATAACAAATATCGTGGTACAAATACAATCGCTTGCAAGTTGGCTACATGGTCAGCGGTTGCTCACATTCAACCAGTTTGTTACGTCACTTCCGCTATGTCTGCTAACGCTACCACAGTCATCTATGCAGATTTCTGCTAATGCCGTTTTCCCCCTCTCCCCAATAACTTATCCATTGCTTTGCCCTCGGAGAGCTCTGTGTTTATGTGCGTCTGTGTGTCGTGTAAGCAGTGTCCATCCATTTTAGATTGGTAAAGATGGTGTCCTTAATTAGTGGGCCTTTAACCAGCTAGAAGTGACTTGACACCTAAATAAAGTTATTATCATCAGAAAGCAATAAAGCCGTAGTAATAAAGACAATACTGACCACAGGCCCAGAGGTCAACTGGCTTGCCATATGGCTCTCTTTTTAACACTTCCGGTGAAAGATAACCAGGGGTTCCAGCAAAACCTAAAGACAAACACACATTTGGACACAATGCCAAGAAAACTTAAATACCCCCATATATAATTAATTACCTAGTAGAAATTTAATCACTCTCTATTGCAAATACTGCGATCTGATTGGCTACCGTACTCGCTATCTATCAGGTGATAGGGTCTGTAGGACGTAAACAAGTAATTCAATATGGCGTAAGACAAGGACTCATTTCAAGGTATATAAACCAGTAACCGCTGCATTATTGGTGCAGCACTCTAACCAATTGAGCTATGAATCCACAAATGGGAGAACAGGTCAGTTATGTACATAACCGCATAAAACCATTCATGATCTCGTTGTTTACACCATGGAACAAACACAATCTCGATAATAAAAAACTATCAGTTAGTCAACGTATAATCAATTAGGCAACAGGGCTGTGTGCTTACTACGTCACGAATTTGATAACAGCTTAGACAAATAAACCAGCATTTATATGATGGAATGGCGGCTTACTTAAACACTTTGTCCTTAAACTTGCTCAAAGATATCGTTATTTTGACTGAAAACGACGTCGCAAAGTTTGAAAAGGACCCAGAAATCAATATGGTCGAACAACTTGTAAAAACTGAAACGCCGAGACCTAAAACAAAGCAGGAAACGAAATGATCTGCCTGCATGCGGAGAAAGGCAAAAGGCAAAGCAATAAGAATCCTTCGGAAACTCAAAAACTTCAAAAGCTGCCTCTTAGAACGAGGCCATACGAAAAGCTAATAGATGTTTTGCCTAGGACGTCAAATAATTAGAATCGAGACACTTGAAGAGCTTCTATCGTCAAACTCTTTACACTCTGCACTTTTTATTGTATATAGTCTAATTTACTAAAATTACTAAACAATAATAGCTGATAAATATAGTAATAGATAAAAATATTCTCTGTAAACTCAAGCTTATCATTATGCAAGTAGAATTTTAATAGACTTTTATTTATGTAATAGACATTGCATCTGCCTTAGATCAGCATTCATTGCTATTTGCAGATGACAAGTCTATCACATTGTTTGTAAAATTACTCTTTAATAATCTGAACTGAGAAAACACTTGCAGAAGTAAAACTTGAAAGTATAGTTAAGTGCAGCATTAAAAAGAAACCCCAAAAACTAAGAGAAAAATTTTGCCTTTCATAACAGAACTTAATTCAGCAATACCAAACATCATGATAAAACAAATACTGTCAAAGAACTGATATCGAAAACTAACCGTACTTAAACAGATCTTTCCACAAAAACCAATTAAATTGTACAAACAAGCACGCTCCCTCAAAGTGTGTAAAACTGATGGTAATAAATAGCAGTTTTCTTGAGATTTGTGCTTTTGTTTCTGAAATTTTGATATCAAAACATGGCGTACTTTCATCTGTTGTTTCATTGGGTATCAAAACTTACCCACCTGACCAAAATAGGTATCAATTATTGGCTGCTGGTGTCATGAGTTATTAATGAGTTTAAGAAAACATGTACCAGGATATAAATTGTAGAGAAACAGTAGCTTTAGAAAGAACACTAAATTAACAAACGACCAAAATATTCACACAGTTCCACTAGGCCACTTTGATTTAATTATAGTAGGGAAGTGTGACGTCACAAAAATTAAAATTAATTTGTGAACTTATGGGATTGGTCGAAATCATCCGAAAAAATCAGAATGTTGGTGCAAATTGTCAGCGTGTTATTACCACAGTTATGCTCCAATGAATCTATAAAAATCCTTCTAAAAATGGCTTGGTTCTTAACGTTAGGAACCGGGCCAATTTTTATAAGGATTTGTATGAGGTCATCAGAGCAAAACCGTGACAATATTTCATCACTGATTTGTGGCAAAATGCTAAATTTCGGCATGGAGGCATTTTTTATCTTTCTGATTATTACAACCAAACTAGTGATTTCACAAATAAACTTTTTGGGACGTCATAACTTCGGTACTCTACTGCAAAAGAAAGTCATGAAACTCCTTCTGTGTTCACTTACCGTACCAGGCCAATTTGTCCACTTCCACTTCAATTGCAAGTCCGAAATCTGCTAATTTGACCGCTGCACCTTTTTCTTTACTAGCAAGTAATAAATTCTCTGGCTGCAAAAAACAAAAAAAAGGCCTGAATTTACCACCATTTTTCAAAATTGTGTACAGTCAAACCTCGATTATCCGGACTCATCGGGACCTCGGTAAATAGTCCTGATAATCGAGAGTCCTGATAAAGGAAAAAATGAGTATTAATGAGATACGAATGTAAATATAAAAGATACATACATGTGAACAACAAAGAAACATCATGAAATTTACACAGTCTTTATGTATTTACAAATATTCACTTTTTGTTCAGATATTACCCGTTTTCATACAAGAAGACAAACAAAAAGTCTAGTCGGACAAATCGTCTTAGACGAATCTAACGTGAAAACGGGACAAACAAACTTTCAGACGAACAAATCGACTAAATTTGTTCGACTGTTTATCCGTCTAGGAAGACGATTTTTCATAGAAGATTTGTTTTTCCAGACGAACAAGTCGAACAAACTCCGATCTAAGTTCACACTAGACAAACAAATTGTCAGACGATTTGTTTAACTTCTAATGTGAATTGGGCCACTTATAACACTCCAAAATGTTCAAGCATGTTTATTTGCTTCAAAACTTCTCGTCACACTTCCTAACAAAGATAATACGCTGTTTGAACAGTCTTTTAAAGAATTTTATCGGTCTATTTGCAACTTCGGGTTTTCAAGATGACAACTAATTTTAAAATATTCATGAAAAAACGGAAAACAAGAGAAAAAAATCCGGATAATCGAGGTCCGGATAATCAAGGTTCGAATTTACAATACTCATAAAGGTAAAAGTTAGAACTAATATTAGAACTAGATTTTAAATAATAAAGATGCAGATCCTGTTCAACATAGTTCATTGAAACCTTGATAATGGAGTCAAAATGACTCCGAAACGTTGGATACTAGCATCAATATCAATCTTTATTTTGGAACTAGATTACAAGGCAAATTCTACATAATCTACATATATTTTATCGTTCTTTGTGATCGGGCGGACTCAAGCTTTCCAGTGAATGTCTGTTGGTTGTGGTAGCAGTTAACGTTTTGATAACCTTTACAGGAGTCACCATTATGGTCATAGAGATTACTCCACGGAAAGTGCACGTAAACTATTTTTATTCACGAGTTGCGGAGCATAAAAAAACGAATGAGTAAGCGCAGCGAACGAGTGAGTCTTTTATGAGTAGCAACGAGTGAATAAGAATGGTTCAATCATTTCTCATGGAATAATGTTTCTATTTCACACATACTGAGATTTTTCTCTCGCTCTTAATAGATTCATACTAAAAACAGAAAGCCATTCTAGTTTAATCCAAGCAGCACATACATACACGACGCGTGGATTTTGTTAATAAACTCTATTTGAAAAAGTGAAAGTATGAACTATTTTTAATTTAAATTATGAAGTACTTAACTCACAAAAAGAATACCTGGGAGAGATGTCGGCTCATACAGTAAACACCCGTATACAAGAACCTACATTTTTGCAGGTCAGCCTAAACTGGTTCTTATACTGTATTTTGGGTGTTTAGTAAGAGATAAGGCTGTTTTGGTTCTTAATTAGCTTCTTATTTTTCAGGGATTACAAAATTATCAATACAGAAGGTACTCACTTATAAGCCCAAGCTATGTGAGTTATTATGGTTGACTAAAACCATTAATGTTGAAAATCTCTTTGTCCAGTAATGCTTGGTGCTAGAATGATTTTATCGCAAATATAAGGCCTACAAACGTAACTCAAAAACTACATTGGAACTACATTGCAGAGCTTTGGATTACTTACTAAGCAATTAAGTCCTGCATGAAATTAGTATGATAATTATACTAGTGTGTTAAAATACACTTTTTTTTCTCATAGCCTACTTTTGTAATTACATAATTCCTTAACTAGGTTGATCATAAAAATTTATAAGAACTTGTTTGAGATTCCAGGATGAACAGGTTCTTATATAATGGGGGTCTAATTTACAAAATTTCAGCCTGCAGGTTTTTAATTTACTAGGTTCTTTTATGCGGGTAATTACTGTAGTCTTTTCCCTCCTTTGTTCAAACAGTAAGTATGAACACGCTCAAGAACTCGTCAAGGTTAGCAGGAGGTATTTCTTAAACATTCCTGGACTCGCCCTTCATTTAAGGAAATGTTTTCAGCAAGATTGTATCTCTGTCTGTTTTGAACGGGTATTTTTGTTTTATTGGTCATCGATAAAGTCATCCACTGTCCCCTCGAGGACAGCGAATCGTAGCATCTACTCCGCTAGTTTTTTCATTCAACTCATGAAATCCGCATCTTTCATTGGCGCGTGTATCTTTGGATACCAAGGCGATGTAAAATCGTTCGTCCGACTGGACGAATGATTCACTGTCGTTCTGCTTTCTGATTGGTTACTTAAGTATTTCATACGAATTTTACACGCCCTTTTTATTGTGGGTAAATCTCAGTATGTATAAAATAAAAATACATACACACAATGTATTTCAATTGTTAACCCTAGGTGTATTCTGATTGGCTACTTAAAAAATATTAACCTTATTTCGTTTAGTATGCCCTTTATACCTAACAACAGGTTATTTCAAACGCCCTAAACATGTCAAATGGCATATTGCTGAATTCTCGTAAGTATATAATCGTGGCTTCAAGTTAGCTACTGGCACATTTGTGCTATCTACACTTGACATCAAAAACATCATTTAGTTGAGTTTTATCTAGTTGGTACAGTCTTGTTTCCAATCAGGGCTTTTTCTATAGTGGAGGGCAAAGTTACTCAGTACTGACTGTGCGATGGCTTGTGAAAGTTGTTGTTTTTGCAACAATCGCTTCCCAGTTTGCCAAAGTATTCAAGATTCAATGGTGAAAGCGAAAACACTAAAAAAAAGTACAAATTAATGGCTAAATGTATTTCAGAAGTGGGCAGCAGCAAAGAAGGTCAAAGAAAGTGCCCAAAGAATTTTGCTGTCAATGTCATAAACATGTAATCGCATGGTTCCTCGTAAAAGTTAGGATTAATCTCACTTGTATTTTCAACATTGGAGTGCTTGAAGTAAGCCATATGGCTGCAGTTTACCCTGTTTTGCCTTTGCTTTGAAAATTGTTTTTCAAAGGAGATATGTGACAGGTGTAAAAGTTTAGGTAGATTTTTGTCAGCTCAAATTTAGCTCTCAGAAAGTAGAATTATACTGCAGGAAATAGGTAAGTAAAAATCAATATTATACATTACATATCCTACAGTGCACCATACCTTTAAATCTCTATGTACTACTTCATTTTGATGACAGTGTTGAACACTTTCTAAAATTTGTTGAATGCAATGACTGTGGGAAAAGTCAAACGCATTAACATGAATGAAGAAATTGCTCAAAACAGACAAGCTGAAATATTACTATAAACTTTCAAGAGTGTACTAGGGAGGGGGATGGCCATATCACAACAACGGGGTATCCTATCAACAATTTTCACAATCAACATAACTTCAAAAGTGTACTAGCAAGCAGGAGGGGGGCTACATCATAACAATGGGGTGTCCTATATTGATCAACACCTAACTATCACAATCAACATAACTTTAAGAGTGTACTAAGAAGCTGGGGAGGCACATTACAACAATGAGGTATCCTATCTGATCAACAACTCCTTATCCCTCTATCATAATCAACATCACTTCCAACATTAACTTTATTATTTATATTCAGTGTATCCAATCATTCAAAAAACATTTTTTCAAGCACGTGGTTTAATCAACTATTAGGAGTACCATTGGCAAAATGCCAACGAGCAAACGAACGTGTAGCTAGGATTGAGAAAGTTTGAAAAATAAGCCTCTACAGATTAAACATCAACATGTAAATTGCAACCCTGGTAGAAAAGTTTGTAATTACATTTCTGTTCATTATGCTGTTAAACTTACAATACTAATACCACCATCTGTCAAAACCTTCACAGTAGAAGTCCATACCAAATGGAGAAAACGTTAAAAAGAGCATGTAAATGTCAAACACCTCGTACAAGTAAAACCTGGATGTTTTAACAATGTTTAACATGTGTCACCAAGATCACGTGATTTCATATGTGGTTTTTGAATGGCTCATCCAAGTGTGAACATTATATTACATTTTACTTAGCTCGGATGAGATTTTTTCAGTATAAAAATTATTTACAACACCTTCCACAAGTCTATGCTCTGCTGCCTTACCAGCTTCCTGTAATTGCCTGGCTGGCTCATTGGCAATAAGTGGAAAAGTTTGATTCTTACCATAGGGAAAGGACAGAGCTGCCCTTTTGAGCATTAACCCTTTGAAACTTCAGCTTAGTGTTTACCCTATGACGATGATTAAACTTTTCAAACAGTTGGTTAAACCATGTGCTTTACTCATTGCTGATGTACCTTTTAGTTTTTTAAATACTTTTCAACAAAACTCCCAAGTAATAAAGCATAAAAATATTTTCAGCTAAACATTTATAAGCACATTATAACTAGAAATTTCTATTAGCAAGGGAAGTGCTACAAGAATGCTGTTTATTATAATTGTTTAATTAGCCAAAATCAAAAATACATAAATACTCTTTGTTTGTCCACCTAAAATTTTACATAAGCATTGTTTTTATTTTCTCGTGAACTTAAAATGGTCCCAAGAGAAACTGGAAACAATGCTTACGCAAAATTTTGGAGGGGCAAACAAAACGTATTATGGTATTTTTGATATTATATTGGCTAATAAAAATTATGCTTCTTGTTTTTACTCAGTATTTTTATTTAGCAGTATGTAGTTTATTCATAAATGTCACAATTTACCACACCAGATAATTCGTATATTTTACTGTCATAAAAATTATTTACGAAGTTACAAAAACAATTTGAAAATACTTTGTTTATAGTTTAAAGACTCTTTTTATGGGAATTTTGTGTCATAC
>JAOBBB020197883.1:0-11836 GCA_025331005.2 Zoanthus gigantus
TGGCCTTTGAACTGCAGTTCTCACAGTAGGGATAGAAGTCATCAATTTTGACTAGTTTGTCAACCGTACCACAGTGGGTACAAATATCCTTAAAACCAGCAGAGTAATATGTGAATTCTATCTGTGACTGGCAGTCCAGATTTGCTCGCACATAATCATGCATCAGATCTGATCTCTCTTCGTCTTCCTCATTCCATAACATGCTTCCGCAGCTGTAGAGAAATGTGTCAAGATGAGTTTCTAACTCATCCCTAGTCTTCCTGGCCATCTTCTTGGCAGCATGGAACGGGCCAAGAGTTTTTGTCACATCGGTAACAAATGAGCTCGAGGACACTTTTGTGAAGTCTTTTGTGCAAGACCTGCTTGAACCAACTTTGACGGTGGCAAATGCATGTCACTGTGTATCTTCGACTGGCTGGTCATCGAACTTTCCATCGCAAAATTCGTGGTAAAATGTAGACAACGTGACATCTACATCGATTCTACAACCAAACCAGTCTTTTATAGGAGTGCTGCTGCCTTCCTTCATCACACAACAAATCACAAAGGCCATTGCGACAAATAAAGAAAAATCTATTTCAGAAAGTCTTCAACTGTAACCTCGTATTCGTAAGGAGTGGCGACCTCGTGCTTTTTAAATATTATTGACAAATTCTTCTTAACAGGTCAAACACTATAGTATAAACTATATCTTCAAAATTCTGCTTTATTCTCAAATCGTACGACGTTTTATACTTTTACAAGGTAATACTAATAAATTTCTATGCCCTAAAAAGGTTAAACTATGCTAAAAACGTAGTTCGGGCGAGTCAAAAAAAACATCTAAAATTAGATTTAAAACCCGCAGTCCGCACGTTCACAATTCACACCGAGTGATAAAAGGTTGTGAGTCGCTAATCAAGAGGTTGGGTCGTGATATTCTTCGAAATCAGCTTATGTTTCAATCACTTGTACATCGCGGGAGCATATATAATTGAAAAAATATATATTTTACAAAAATAAAAAATTAAAAAAAATTGAGGTCGGCCAAAACTGATTCACCTTTGCATTTCGACGATATACAAGCATCTAACCTGGCCTGCAATAGGTTAACGTAAAGCCCAGAGGGAGTAATTTACAGTCGCTAGAAAATTAACAAACTATGGCTTCATGGGCTGCTAGATGTGTTTAAATTACCTACAATGGATAATGTGCCCTGCTCGGGAGATTCAAAGAGAGTTTCCAGATAATACTGCCAGCACCATGGGGAAGAAGATTCAATTGTTTTGAATAGTACTTGTTTTAACCTTTTACACTCTTTATAACATATTGTTTTTTTAAAACCTATCATAAATTAAACCTAGTCACTATATTCTCAGGGCCCTGAGCAGGAAGCTTTGAAATACAAACTTGTTTTCCCCTAAAAACAGATTAATAGACCACATAAGTGATTTGAAAGTTATAGTAGGTAAAATACTAAAGTTTGAAAAGAACAATGATATTATTTATGATACCCAAAACATCTTGATTAGAGTACCAATTTTTAAGCATTTAATTATAAATACTAGCTGAAAATGTTAACAACACTTTGTTGTCATCTCAACAACATCGTTAGGTCCTTGTTATCTAAGATAAAAAATGCATAACTATATGTTCCCTGCAATTGTGCATGACAAGGTCAAGGTGAATGAATTTATTATGCTTAGAACTGACAATGCATATATTAACAAAAAAGAAACTAATGAGCTCAGGCAGTAATCTGAATACAAAGGTGTGAGGGATAAAAATAAAAAAGATAAAATATCAAACAGTTTATTTACTTTAAACCCAACTTGTATAAAAAGATAACTATATATCTGATTAAAAAAAAAACTGTTATACAATATGGGTGGGAGGAGTTGGTGCAGTTGATAAGATCTCTGTCTTCAAACCAAAATCTTCTGGTTCAATCCCTGGCTTTTCTGAGAATGAAATATTTTTGTGACCTACTTTTTCATCTAGCTAACTCAGTTTTTCATCATTCTGGGGTAGGTAAATGAGTACCAGCAACCTTTGGGAGCTAATCTGCAATGGATTAGTGTCCCATCTGGGAGGAGTCAAAGACCCTCATAAACTTAGTATAGACTATATAAACACCAGCTCCATGGGCTACTTGGATCATAAAGGATATTGGATTCTATACTAAAAACACTGGCCAACACTGACTCCAACCTTCACCTAGTGTTTTAATTAACAAGTCACAATCCAAGGGTGGCAGAGTTTTCATTAACACAAAATATTGCGTATTTTGCGCAAAAAAAAAAAAAGAATTTGGGATGCAAAAAATGAAATGAAATGCATCCGAGGGATGCAGGTGACAGGACTTTATGGTGTAAAAGAACATTTTATTAAAAATTTTGTTTGAACAGAGCAGGTAATCTTCTTTTTAATGCAAATAAGTTTGAGCAAAAATGACGGAAATACCAAGAAGAAACTTGTTTTGGTTGAGCAAAAATTCATTGTCACAATCCGAGGAACATGCAATGATGAAAGAGGAACACTGGAACCTAAGGAGAACAGGTGACGAGAATCAAAAGGGCAGAAGACTGACAAAAGACACTTTTTTGGATAAATTGATTTGTTGGGACCCCTTAAATTTTGTTTGGGACTCCTAATTAAAAAAGAAAGGGGTCCCAGGAACTCTTCTTGAAAATTTTTACTGAAAACCCTTGGTGGTGGGAAAACAAAGCTGCTAAAAATTGTGACCACTGCATTTAGTAATATTACCTGTTAATGAACAATGTCACATATCTCTCATATGCATCCATTTGTCTCCATTTATCTTTTGTCTTGTGGACATTTGTCATTCTATATATAAACCTTGCACTTCCGTTCTGCACATTGGTATAAAATTGTGTCCTTTCTTCTTCTAGTCTTTCTTCTGTCTTACAATGTTTGGCATGATATAATGCAAGACCTACACCTGCTGCTGCAACTGCTCCTAGTGCCAAATGATGCCAGGTTGCCATAACTGGTATAGCTAATAATGAAGATGTAATAAAATTAATTGAGATGACTTGGAATTAATGGTAAGAATGATTGATGAAAAAAAAATCTTTGTAGAACATAGTCTCTTATTATTGTGCATATAAAGTTAGTTGACACAACATAAAGTTAAAATTAAGTTGTATTTATCAATTATTTGCAGCACAATTTTCCTTTCAACTCTGATCGATATTATTATTGCAATAAAATGAGAATATGAAAGAATGAGATGGACATTCATACTGGAAAGAAATATAATGGTAAATATATGTATTTCAAGAGATGTAAAACTCCTAATATATAATCTAACAGTTAGAAGCTTTCCCTTCTCCCCCTAAAACAACTTGACAGTCGACCCAGATTGAATAGGCCACACACCTAAATATTGTAAGGTGCAATACGAAAACTTTCAACTGCAGAATACTTCCCCCCACCGCCCCCCCCACTATTAAGATTTTACTTGCTTTCACTGTGCATATACTTATAAAGAACGACAAATGTGCAGGTTAACATTATGTAAAATTTCCGTATTGGGACATACATTTACTTATGACTTAGCCTGAGTAGCAGATGCAAGGGGATTGGGGAGCAGTGGAGGGAATTCCCCAAAATTCCTTCCACCTCTCCCCAATCCCCTTGCATCTGCTATGCAGGCTACTTATGACTATGCATAAAAATTATGCATAAAAATCTTACTTATTAATTTCTATTGGACATATAATTCTAACCCTAACCTAACACGACCCAAAACATTTCAATATGGAAATGATTGGGATAACTACCTTACTGGAGCATACTTAAGCTTATTTATGCATGCAGTTTCATTGGTTGGTGCATGTCCAGCAGTTTTCCCGCATTTTCGATAAGTTTGAAGTTTAAATTTCTTGTGAAACAGTTTGCAACATTTTTGATCAGTTTTTCTGTTTGATTTTTTAAAATGGAATTTAACCCTTTGACACATTTTCTGAATACTGTCCAGAGCGAAAATATGCAGATTCCTGATCATGACTTGTCTTGACAAGATCACGCTTAAAGATGGCGATTTCTGATCAGTACTTAATTTTTGCTACATTTCTTTTACGATTTAATTTCAGCTTTTGACAAATTTCAGTGAATGCTTCGCTACTTGCTTCTGAAAATTATCTTCTTTGCATTAATTTTTAAAAGTTCTATCTTTTTAAAATCTTTCTTCATGTACAACTTTTTGTGATTTATATTTATAGTTTTCATTATATTTGAACTTAAAGTAATATGCCATTTTAATTATGTACTTACTTAATAGTTTAAAGATTTTTGTTTGTTCAATCTCTTACTTGAAATTCGTTAAGTTGTGTAAGGTGCGCCTTGCAATGCAGTGAACTCAGATTGCATACTAAAAGGGTTAGTTATACTTTCAGTTCGTAGTTTGTATATATACAAATACACTCACTTGCTAATGATATAATAAACTCAAAACTGTTTGTAATGCACTCTGCTTCACTTCACATTGTGCATTAATCAAAATTTTCGTTTATTACAGTATATCGCCGGCATGTGGGTCTATTTGTAAACAAACTACTCACATCCAGTAACTACACTGTAACCTTTAATTAAGAGTAATCATAACACTATGGACTGGATCAAAACAATATGGACAAAATGGAGTTTGCTAGAAAGGGGAAACTTTCCTTGCCTTTCAACCAATCAGCATTGAGAGTCATTGTTTCATAGCAAAATAAGCTGCTCCTGTATTTAAAATGTTACTTAAAATGCCATGATATCAACTTAATACTGAAAAAACAATCTACCATGAAAGGTTAATCTGTACTATAGAATAATGGATATTTTGCATTTCTAACTCTGATAAAAAATGCCAGAATTAGATGTTTTATAAAAATCAAACTTGTTAACAGTCATAATTAATTCATCATTAAATAAATACTATATACATGTGTGTAAATATACAACTAGCTTATAAGTACAAGCAGCATTTAAAGACGGGTGTACCTCTCCAGTTACTGGATTGCGACCATATTTCTTTAAGTATGGAACAATGTTTCTGCAGATTAAACAAAAAATATTATTGTTCCTTATACATGCATGTAATAATTTATGTAACTGAACTGCAACACTTTGTTTACTGTATAATTCAAGACTCTCATAGAAGCACAAACCAAATGACTTTACAGTTGAAAACATTGGTTTTAATTATACTGAGCTGTTGTATGTTCTATGCACAAAATTACAGTCATCATCATCATCTTTGTTTAATGTCCCTACATTTCCCACTCCTGGGGTTGGATGTGATATGAATCATCTCCACTGATGTCTATCCTCTGCAATAAAATTATCTTCCATGATGTTTAGTTTTCTCATTTTCTTCTTACATTACCTTACTTCAGGTCTTCCTTGGTCTACCTGTACTCACCTTCCAGGATTTGCCTCCTCCAATCTTACCTCACTGGTCTCTTGTAGCACGTGCAACATTATTTTGTTTTACTCCAACAAAGGACTATACAGTCCGAAACATCTGTTATCAACTTCTCGAAATAATGCAAAATTTATGAATTTTGTCAAATAACTTCATGTTTGCTAACAAAGTGTTACACATAATATTTTAATATTAAAAAAATATTACTTACAGGAGATCAAATATTTTCCCATCTTTAGTGCAATAAGGATGATCAAAGGGCTGAAAAGTTAAACTACAAAAATATTATAAATAAACAAAAATTAATTACACAGCAGCACCAGCTATTTGAAAATTTAAAGACAAACTATGTAACTACATAGTTAAGTCCTAATAAATAATTTTCAATTTTCACTCTAAAATTATTTTTCACAGAGTTTTCAATAGTTCAGCTAAAAACTTTTTGTCAAGGTATTTTAAAACAAATTGCTCACTGACTAATGATAACAAATTCCAGGATAAAAATTCAATTGAGGGCAAGAGTTAATGTTAAAGGAGAACTGATTGCTAAAACTAACCTATACCTAATCTATTGGTATAGTAGACTAATTCTGCGAATTTTTTTTTTAAATTAAAGTCAAATTACATTGAGAAATTAAATATAAAGTAGAAACTAAGAAAACTCTCTAGAAAAGGTTTGATACCGTGGTTGCTAATGAGGTTGTCAGAGGTATGGTATGAAGTATAGGTTACAATATTCAGAAATTATTTAAATTACGCAGTGGGCTTCAAAATATTGATATATTTTGGGCGATCTATGTCTTGCAAAGTTGTTTTTTTCTTTTATAGCAGCCAAAAGACACACAGTAACCACATTTTTCCTTGTTTTAATCGCTCTAATAAATTATTGTAACCTATGTCATAAACAAATGCTGACATTACATATTGAGCTGCCGATCAAATCTTGTCGATTCATTACAAAATATCAAATTTTGGCTAACAACTTAAAAAAACTTCATAATAATATAATAGTTGAATGTTCTACTATGCTTAAATGTTCAAACAATAAAATTCCAATTTTAGGATTCAATTCTCCTTTAAAATTACTGTTTTGAAAATGACTAAAAAGATTCTAAGTTTTTTCCAAGCTTTCCCTGATCTACGGCATCATTAGGAACTTAGAAATGTTTTAGTCATTTTCCAAAAAAATTATTAACAAGAGCTTAAGGCCTCATTTGAATTTTCAACCTTTACAATTTTACAATACACTACTGAAGGGCAACATAAAACATCATATACCAAGTGTAAAGAATATATTTTTCCAGGACCCAACCTGAAATTCTCTCTGGAAGAAACAAAATTATATCAAGTAATTTCTGTAACAGTAGCAGCAACTTAAATTGATTCTAGACATAAAAAATAATACAAAAAGTACTGTAGAATCACAAGTCAGATGCTTTTGCAGGGTTTGGTTTGCTTATAGTACCGTCCAGAAGTATCTTAACGTGATTATGGGTTAATTTTATGGGTCAATCCCATCATCATGTAGTCCCATATCCCATCAATTAAGCAGTGCAAAAAAGTACCGCGGTTTGGTTCAGATCTGGAGTTGTGGGAATTTGGAGATCTGCTCCCAGGTCCACTCTTACCCAGAGTGGTAGCACCTGTTAGGGTCAAATCTATGGGTTAAATAGTTCCACCAGTTACTTTGCAGGTTATGTCTCTGGTCAGACAAAGTCTATGCACACAGCTGATAACTGTGGTTGGGGGTAAGCAAGGGCATGCTCCCCATTGAAACTACTTGCTCCAATAAAATCCTTATGATGACAGCAAGATTGATTGTCACGGGATTTATTCCATAATTTTTTTTGTTTTAACACAAAATCAATTTAAAATTTGTAACAGCAAACTTCGATCAATGACCAAAGTAAAAATACTTTTAGTGCATCACTGCAAATAAACTTTGATTGCAAATCAAAGTAAAAACATTCTGCCTTTTTAGAAAGTGTAAATTAACTAATAAGTCTTATGGGACAACATAAACACATTGATCATTGATTTTGACCCTCGAGTAAGTAAGGGATGATTTTCAGCAACAGGGAAAAATCGCGAGGGAAAAATCCCGTCCTGTACAGGATACGGGTCAATGGGGCCACGGATCAGCTCCATGAGTCAACATTAAAATATCTTTGGACAGTAACTGTACTGAATAGAATTGATGAAACATTATAATTTTTCCACAGAATTTCAGGAGTTTTCCAGAATTCCAAGAAGTAGCAAGCAATAGTGTAGTTTGTCCACCGCATGGCTAAAATTTCAAGTTCTAAAAGGGACTAGTGGCCATAGAAAGATTATTATCCAACCATCTGTTGGTAAGTACAGGTAGTTGGTAAGGTGCCAGTCTACCACATGGGAGGCTCGGGTTCAATTCCTGGCCAAACCAACACTCAGGGTCTTAAAATAATTGAGGAGGAAAAGCTGCCACTAACATCTGCAAATGGTCAGACCTTTGCATCTTCTCGGATATGGATGTTAAAACATATAGGCCCAGTGTCTTGACCCTCTATTGTGGGACTTAGAGGGCTTGACACTAACTTTTCACTTCACTTTCCATCATGGAAAGCGATTTTGATATCCTACTTTCCATATCAAAAATTTACATTCCAAAAAACTTTGAGACTCAAAATTTATTTGTGAGCAACAATTGTAACATACATGAAACCATTCTTTTCAAAATCGACCGACCATCTTTCGTTTTCCTTTATATCTGTTTTTGGCTGTTTCTTTAGCTGTTGGATTTTCCTCCTCAACCTCCTGACTTCCAGGATTCCTATCATCAACTTCCTTATCTCCCTCTACATCCTGAACCCAAATCTAAAAAGACTGACAAATTAACTTTGTAAAGCTCTCTGGCAAATCACAAATTCAAAATGGCGGATTAGCTAGTCCAAGTATAAACACGTATCCAGCCTTTCTTTGCCCACTGGTCTCCTCTTTCAGTCAGAGATCCAAAATAATTGCCAGTGCCAGCAAAGTGAAACTATCAGAGGTTTTTTTCGTAACAAATTTAAAGGAGATTAAATTCTTGAAACTCAAATAATAATTATCCGTTTTACTGGAGATAAAAAGTATTTTCCATGATGCCTAAAATGTTGTTTCCGTATCGGGCAAGCATTTTCAAATTTTATATATTTTTTCCTTTCCAAGATCATATTTTAATTTTCCTGTGGAAATCGGGTAAGTGTTAGTGTCAAGCCCTGACTTACAAAAGAGTCCTCACATATCTATCGTAAAGAGTAGGGTAGTGACCCTTACTGGTAAATGCACTATTAAAATTAATATCATTATCATTATGTAAAAATTTACATAACTAATCCAAATACTGTGGAGGGGGTGCAAGGCATTAATAACAAAAGATTCAGTGAATACTGTAAATTAATAACAACTAGTAAATGTTACAGATTCAAAAACCAGTTTCGTTTTATTGTTTATACGTTCTCCAAACCTATATGAACATATATGGCAGCAGGCAAAAAGCTAAAATGTTATAAATACAGGCCTTTTCGATGAAGTTGTTTCACCTCTTACCTACAGCAGTAGAATGGAAGCCTCCGAAATGCAGCTTTATCACGAGTATCTGGTCAAACAAAAAAATATGCAAATGTAATAAAACAATTAATTATAATTTTAAAATTTTATTATCTGACAACAAAACAAAATTTGGTCATTAAAAGTCAATATCAACTCGTATTTGTGGGCAGTATTTTTTTTGAAGATCAATGTGAATAAAAATACGGCCATAAGTCAGAGTTGGTCCACTTTTGGGCAGGTTTGTTGGCACACAACAATCCTCAATTTATTAATTGTCGCTAGGTTGAACCCTCTGTGACATTTTAGAATCAATGCATTTCCACAATGGTTTTGCCTAGTCAACCCACAAGACTATGGCTGGTCACTTTGTAGATCGGAATAACTATAAAATACCCTGCTACTGTCGTTAATATAATTCTGCACATTTGTTTTTAGAGAATGACGAATGCACAGAATAAATCACCATTTCATTAAAGACAGTAACAAGGTATTCTATAATTGTGCCTGGAGATCCAAGCAGTTTCCATGAACATCCCCTGATGTTAAAAAAATGACTTCTGGGAAATTTTCGGTATTGGCACGTACTTATATTTTATGCAAGCAGCTTCAAAGCATGTGTTACAGTACTACAAGAGTTAGGTTTTGGTAAGTAAATGGTTAGTTTGCATGAATATAAATTATAAGTATGTGCCAGTTCGGAGATTTTACCGACGTCAAATCAAAATATCTCCAAAGGGAAAACAACCTTCTTTCAGTTTTCAACAAGTAATTGTGAACTGTATAAAAGACGTTAATAAAGCCATTATTATTTTTTGTTTTTGGACCTCTGACATTTTACTTACAAATTTGGCAAAAGTTTAAAAGTTTTTAAAAATTTTCTGTAAGCTGGATTAAAAAACATTATGAGCCAAGAAATAGATTCAATTGTTGATAAATCTTAAACTATCTATCAAAGAATTTTGAAATTGTAAATTTAACAAATAAGGAGCAATTAGTTCTTATTTTTTAATACATACCTTGTTTTTTTCCGCCCCATTCTTCTCGCCATTCTTTGGTTGTCAAGTACCTAAAAGACACAGTTCTTGCTTAGGATTTATAACACACACATATTTGTTATTATTTAGTTGCTATCCTTACAATTTATCTTTCTGATGTTGCTTTTTGCCCATTTTTTACCAGAGCTGAGAAGTCACAAGAAAATCCAAATTCTTTTTTGCAGCGATTCAGACAGTGATCAGCGGTTTTTCTGTTCACGATAATTATCAACTTGGTATATGTGCTCCTTTTGTGTACCGAGAAACGAAAGTTGGCCGCTGTATGAAAATGGAAGAAGTTACACGTGAAGACCTTGAAAAAAAGCTAAAAGAAAATTTTAATCCTGTTCATCTGGTAAGTCTTAGCTCGCAAACTGTTTGGACATAATCATCGCCCATCAAGATCTCAATGCTCACTATCACTTTATACTTTGTATCTGCCATATTTGTACTTTAGAAGAACTTGCTGTGTCATAGTTCGTAGCTACATCAATATAATATATTACAAACTCTTCGAAAGATAAAAACTTTGAAGTTAATAAGTTACAGTTAAAATGCTATAAACTTTTGAAGGAGTGGCATTGAAGTTTTTACTCACTGGTCAGTTCATATATAAACTTTGAACTTCCGCTCCGAACACTTTGACTGAGTCTCATTTTGATTAGTATAAACGGTCTAACACGCATCCTGCATTCTGATTGGCTACTCTACTAAAGGTCTAATTGTGATAGCCTACTAGTAGAGAAAAGATGGCGGATCAAAATAGTAATGAGCCCCGTTTTGCTATAATATCGGAGGATTTCATCGCTAATTTAATTTGTACATCCTTGTTTTGACCGATTAGTAGGTTTATACTAAAACAATTAGACCTCTCGGCCTCATGGACTACGAGTTGAATAACCCATTCGGCCTACGGCCTCATGGGCTATTGACTCGTATAGTCCATTCGTCCTCGAGGTCTAATTGTTAATTAGTTTTACAAAGAATCAAAAAATTGTCAACCCCATAACAGTTTTGCAATATAGCTAGAAACTACAAATACTGCCTAATTTCCAACACCTACATGTTTTCAAGTTTTCAATCTTAGTTTCCTTTGCTCATTCTCTAAAACTGCATGCTATAAACAAAAGGTTTGTAAACAATGTCGTCACAAAATGATTGGTGGAATATTTTTTTACTTGAATATTTAAAGAGAACCTCGGCTGTCCAACATTATTAGTCCTGAATAAAAGTTTTCCAAAACTTTTGTCTACATCAGCAGCGCAAATGTAAACAGTTCACGCTAAGCAATTGCTTTTGATCATTGAATTTCTTGCGGGCCGCCATCTTGAAAAGTGACGTGTTGAGTGTAATGCCAGTCTGCATGGGTCTCGCACTGCAACGCAACTGTACGTCGCATGCATTTCAAGGTGGCAGCCCGCAGGAAATTCAGTGATCAAAACAAATTGCTTCAAAGAAAACTCTTATTTGAGATTTATGTTGTTGGACAGTCGAGGTTCCCTTTTGGTGACTTAAAATTTAATGTTTAAATTTCAGGATCTACGGCGGCGGAAACAAATGTCTGCGATGCAGTTCATCAGCGTATCCTGCCGAAAGTGTTGAGCGTGAGGGCAATGTTTGGCACAAAAAATGTTTCAGATGTAAAGATTGTGGGAAGGGTTTAGATTCCACAACTATGAACTCTCACAAAGAAGGAGAACATACAGAAATCTTCTGCAAAGGTACGTTTTATTACTACTACGACTACTACTACTACTGCTACTACTACTACTACTACTACTACTACTACTACTACTACTACTACTACTACTACTACTAC
>JAOBBB020197974.1:0-11836 GCA_025331005.2 Zoanthus gigantus
GTAACCTCTCCCCTTTGATTTTTTTGAGCCACGATTTTAGGAAGGGTTTTTAAGATTTTCCCAAACCCTTTTTAGTAGCTGTTATCCGATGGGTAACACCTTTTTTTAATTCTGACTTGCCCAACCTTTTTAACCCTTTTCAACCATTCAAAAAATTTCGAAACATGGCGGATTTTTTTTTTTTTTTCGATTTTTATCAAATCATCTGTAACGAGATAACTTGTGCTTTAGTGCAAAATTAATTACAAATTATCATTCTAGTTGATAGCTATGCAAAACTAACCGTTTATATTGCCATAATTAATCTTACAATATAAAACATTTATAAAAGAGGCTTTATTACATGCAGATTATTGAATTTATGGTTGCTATGGCAACAATATAAAACGGTTCCAATTATTATAATTGATATGAAAACGCTTTAAAGAATTTTTTATTATGACATATATTGATGTTTTAGCAACAATGAAAGTGTTACCATGTTTGACGGTACATATATAAAAACTTAATTTAAATTATTGTTCTACAGTAATATATCGGCTACTTTAAGGGAGCCTAGTTTTCATTAAAGTAATTTAAAATTCAGTTAAACAAAATATGTCAGTTAAAGCATTTTAATGGTCGTAGTATACTGACTTTATAAAAAACAGGTTGGGACAGGTACATTAAAACCCACAACACTCTCAAAAACAAGTAATTTCAGTAAATTACATCTTCTATCGGCTCTTGTAACAATCGCAACAGTCTAATTAGCACGTGATTAATACTAATTGAAAGGGCATATGCTAGTTAACTATCATCATGCAAAGTCATGAGGCCAAATGGAGAAGCAATATTAAAAAATCATGGGGGCTCAACGAAATTCCTCCCCCTTCCTCTCTCAGCCATATATGTTTAACCAAAAGGCTTCACCGATTTACAACATGAAATTTAAAACAAAAAATTGTAAAATAAATTTTCCAATTTAACACGTTACAGGCAATTTGATGCTAAAACGAAGTTTTCAAATGTCGTTCCAGTGATTCTTTAAAACCTGCTTTCTGTTTCTAAATTTATTAATTATTTTTTATCTCTTTGAAATACGTTTGTTGAGTTTTTTTTTTTTTTTTTTTTTTTGAATAATTAGATTTTACTTTGCTCTGTTTCTAGATAGATAGAAAGATAGATGGATGGATGGATAATAAAATTTTATTTAAACACGGTTATTAAATTAAACGTTTCGGCTCAAGCTTTGGTCTATCTGCAAGCCGTGTATTAATTATTGGTTAATGACTAGAAGTAAGTGTTTTGTTTACATATGCACCACGCGCTGTTAACACAATGGACGAAAAATCTGAATAATGAACGAGGCCAAATCCAAGTTCATTATGAAAATGTCGAGTTCATTGTGTTGCCAGCAAGTGGGTGTATTTGTAAACAAACCACAAACTGAAAGTCTTTAACCCTTTTAATAAGCAACCTGAGTTCACTGCATGGCAAGGCGCGATACATTACTTAAAAAACTTGAAGCAAGAGTCGAGTTTGAACAAACAAAAATTTTTAAATTAAATAAGTACATTTTTAAAATGGCATATTAAGTTCAAATAGAATAAAATACAAACCACAAAACGTTGCACATGAAGAAAGATTTTAAAAAATAGAACTTTTAAAAATTAACAGGAAGAAGATAATTTTAAGATTCAAGAAGCGAAGCATTCACTGAGATTTGTCAAAAGCTAAAATTAAATCGTAAAAGAAATGTAGCAAATACTTTGTTCCAATTTAAAGTTTCCCCAAAAAGTTGCAACGCGTTGCCTTGAACTAACATGTATGTAATCAGATTTTAGAATTTTAATGATTAGCAGTGAGCCATGTTGCAATATCTCTGAGGTCTTTATTCATTTCTCGTTCTAAATCTATTAAATTGTTCGACGCAAAGGTAATATTTGTATCGTCTGCGTACATATTACCTGTACTAAATTCTAGATCATTTATATAGACCAAAAACAAAAGAGATTTCAAGATGGATCCCTGCAACTGGGGCACACCTCAAGTTATTGATTCATTTCGTCAGATAAAATGCCGTGGACAAATTAAATTATGTGGTCTCCCTGAGAGATACGACTTAAACCGTTTCAGTGTTGGATTATCAACTTAGTCAACGATATGGATAAATAGCTGGCTGGCTGGTTGGATGGATAGATGGATAGATACTTTTAGAATACGAGGTAACAACTTCTGTCGGTTTTATTTTAGTAGAAATCTTTGAAGAAGAAACAAAAGAACGATACTTTTTTGATAAACAATATTGATCTTTTTTCAAACAACCAATGGCAACGCTGATAACACTCTAGTGACTATTCGTCCAGTGAAACTGTCGAACTGTTACTTCAAATCCATTTTGTTTCTTACCACTGAAAATTTGTACACCATATTTTCTTGCTATTTTAGTTTTCTCTTTGAATAAGAGCGTTTAGTTCCTCTTCCGAAACGTCTGAAAAGCGAGAAAGGGACACCATATTGCTTTACTTGTTTTACATCGCCTGATAGATAGCTAGCGAATACGGTAGCCAATCAGCTTACAGTATTTGCAAGATAAAGCAACTAGATTTCTACAAAATTGCTCACTGCTCGCAGTTTAAGCACTCTGCATCGTGACTCCAAAATGCAATCCCACAATGTGTAATCGTACATCCTGTGCCTAAGTTCACGAGCTGTTACAATTCCTTTATGGTGGTAACCGGGAGGGCACATTGTATACTTATGTATATTATGCTCGATATATCTGTTCAATTTGTGCAGCTACAACACATCTTGCTACCATATTATTTTTACAAGAAAACGGAACAGTTATATAAAACCCGGACCGGTCTCTCACTACTAAATTCTGCTTTTAACGTCACGAAGCTGAAAATAACATGAAAGTTGTCAGCCTCCCATCGCTCAGTCAAGGTAAAACCGGAAATGAGTTTTCAAAACTTTAAACGCAAAATGAAATTACACCGCAAAAAAAAAAATCGTAATCGAACTGTTTTTTTTTTCTTTTTTTTTTTTTGCCATAACTATTAGAAAAGTAAGGACATTTTGTATATATAAAATAACACAACTGATATATGTGCACTTTAAGGCGTTATGCCCGCTAGCAATGTCGCTTTTATGCCCATTTTAGTGGCTTCAATTTAGCTATTAGTACACATCGTTGTGCTATCTGTAGTTGATGTTTATCCTTCAATCTGCATCGTACAAGCCTTGCACTTTTAAAATTTTTTGGATTGGCTCGTAGGATGATTATCGCGTTTGTATGGACAATGGAATCATTCATAAAGGTGGAAAGCTTCCTTGCCCTGTTGATGCGAACGGCAAATTTACAGAGGAAGTAAAAGATTTCGCCAAGCAGCATGTAAAGGTTGGTTGCACTGAATGTCCAGAGCGCTATAAATATTTAGATGCGTGTAGTATTGTTTAACATTGTTTAATGTGAAAATCAGCTGAGTGTGTCTAAATAGCCAGTTTAAAAAACAAGCCGAGTTTTCTTCAGTTTGGGTGGGTGTGGTTTGCGTAGTTGGTAAGATCTCTGCCATCTGGCCACAAGGAACCTGGTTCGATTCCGGCTCTGCCGAAATTTGAACCATTGTGCACCTTTCTTTCCTGCCTAAGCTAATTAGCTTTCCTTCCTTCTGGGATAGGTGAATGAATACCAGCACTTGCTGGGAGCTAACCTGCGATAGACTCGTCTCGGGAAAGTAAAAAATTCTTTTAAACATTCTTAACTCCACAGAAACCGTGAATAAGTGCCAGCTCCAGCTCCTTTACTTGGCTCGTAAAGGATTTAGCTTCTTAGCTTCTTTGGTTTACTGAGCTCACTCTGTGTTGTATACAGCACTCAAAGATGAATGTCATCTTTGTATCCGCTTACTTTTTTTAAAGTTATTCAGTTCAATGTACAATGATCTTTTTCTTCACAGGAGGCGGATAAAGCCATTATGAGAATGTTGAAACAAAACGAACGCCTAGTGCATCAAAGCACCACGAAACATAGTTATCCATTTTGTTGGAGGTTTGTAAACACTTTTGATCATTCTTTTTTCTTTTTTTGCCTTTTCCGTTTTTAGATATAAAAAATTCCGTAAGATACAGCTTATTTGTTACTTCCACTGTTACACCGTGTCATGAGCTATTCGATCAATTTTGACAACATTTTCGCTCCATTAGTATGTTATAAATCATAAAGCTAAGCTAAAAACCTTTAAGATCATCGTCTTAAGTAATGTAAGGAGCTGATATTTTGATTGTCAGAACTACTCATTACGGCACACTTCACGTACATCACGGGAGCTAATGTGATGAAGGGACACTCAAAATGTCAGTCCCAAGTACACTACTTACTGTATAACAAAGATAAACATTTCAGCCGTGAATTGTTTAAGTAAAGAATTGTATTGAGAGAGCTATAGCTTGTTTGTTTCTTCCCTCTGTTACTCCGTCAGTGTAACTTCAATGAGTTAGCTGATACAGTTTGACAATTTATTCATTTTTGTACAGGTCTGACACGCCTCTTATTTATAAAGCTGTTCCTGGTTGGTTCATTCACGTGGAGAGCATTGTAGACAAACTCTTAGCCAACAATCAAAAGTGTTACTGGTAAGTAAAGTTGAACCTTTGTTTTCACCAAAGTCTATAATTACTGTCAGTGACACTTTTGCCAAACTCGGCTGTTACAGATCAATACCAGTGAGATTATTTCGTTATTAAAAATGGCCTAACAGAGTAAGGCTTCTCGTTCGTTGTTATGAGTCTATCAAGTTTAAAGGTAAAGTAATATAAAAATAAATCACAACAACAACAACAGGCATTAATGGCAGTAATCATTATTTTAACTAAAAAGTGCAAGTCTCATCAGCAATACAAGAATAATGAATGTGAACTCTTTTTTAAATTTTTAATAAAATACATTTCAGAAGAAGCTGTTGCTTTAAACTTATCCTTTTGATTCTCTTTTCATGCAAAAGGGTGCCAGAATTTGTCAAAGAAAAACGATTCCACAACTGGCTTCAGAACGCTCACGACTGGAATGTATCTCGCAATCGGTACTGGGGGACTCCAATGCCACTGTGGGTCAGTGGCGACTTTGAGGAGGTATTGATAAATGCGATTATTGTCTAAAAGCGTTTTGACGAATGCCTAACCCAACCATTTAGGCATATCAATACACAGTACATCACAATGACATGACATTGCTTAAAGTGCAACTGAAAGAATCAAAGCCACGATGTTAAGCAAAATATATACCGTAGGAGGCTCACTTTCGCGAAAAAAAATTTTGATTTGCTTAAGTCCTGAATATTTCACAGATATTTGAAAATGCGCGATCGTGAAACACCTCCGTCGCTGATCAGTGAAATGACAACGAAAGTTGTTTTTTGCGTATAAGAAGCCTGGTTGAAGCTTATTGCTTAGAAGTGAAAATGAACACTTCGGAGATCTCAGATTCCGAAGAAATCCAATACGATGTTGTAACATTTTATAATCGCAATATTTCGGCTGGCCATTACAAACCCTCTTCAGGTGTACAAATTGATGAACGTTACCCATTCACAGCTTTATAAAAAAACACTTTTCTTTATAAGTTTTTAGTATGTACAAAAGAAGATAATTTTTATTGAAAATCAGCACAACAACGCGAAAATGAGATGCATCAGACATCATGATCGAGTACCCAACAAACAAAGAATCCAAGTAGCCGTTACGATCACTGTAGTAATGCATAACATTTAAATTAAATATTATCTATTCAAAACCCTAATGGACAAAATCATGAGCGAGATCCATCCCTGTTTATGCAAGGTCATCGTGCTATGACCTGCAAATAATGTTGTCGTGTCGAGTCACCAAATAGAAATCTTAAACATCCCGATTCCTTGTTCAAAGTCAAATGAAATGCAGGCAATATGCTGTGTAACAGTTTTTGATAATGAAACTATATTTAATGCAGTTTCTTGAGAGAAGAAAGGCGAAGGTCAATATCTACAGCTGTTTGCACGACTCAAATATGAATGGATACTTCCTCCCCTGCTGAGTTCCTTATTTGGTGATCCTTTCTCGCTAACTTGAACCTTAACCGCGAGGAGACTGGGAAGCCTGATGTTTCAAGAAGGTGGTGAAATTGTGTATTTTCAATTTCTGTTACAAAATAATCAAGATTGAAGAAAATCAAAAACATTTTTTGCGAAAGTTATCCTCCATCAGTATATATTCTGCTTAACATCGTGGTTTTGATTCCTTCAGTTGCACTTTAAGAAAATCCTGAAAACATCTTCAGTACTAGTATAGATGCCTCGCTGGCTCAAATCCCTTAAAATACTGATTTTTTTAGACTTAATCACTTGAAATGCCTGCAAAACCGTTCCTAACTGTTCCTTGCTAACTGTACAAACTCAATCATAGCAAATTGAGAAACCGCGAATAGTTTTAAAATGGCGATTGAGTAGCAGACTTGTTAATATTTTAAACACATAAACGACAGCTTTTAGTTTCTTTTAGTTTGATAATGAATATCCAGTTTGCATTAGGCAGTGAAAATAATGATAAAAGTCTTTGTTCCTATTATTAATTATTTTGTTTTGAGATGGCTATTGTTGGGTTTCACTAAGTCCCGCGAGAATATAGCACAATGGCAGATGGAGGTCAAATAATGAGATTCAAACTAGATTCTAATGAGATTCTTTTGTATAACTGAACTGGAACCTTATGAAACCCACCAATATGGTTGATCGTCTCCAAATTGTGAAAATTTATTTTCATGAAAGAAATTAAACTTTACATACCTGCTTCTAGTATCGTCTTTCTCTTTGTTAAGACGGAATATAATTTTATAAAAGAATTAAGACATGTTTTCCGTGCTTTCATAGCCCGGTAAAAACCTTAGCAGAGCCGGTTTGTGAGAATTCTCGAGCAGGTGAAAACAGTTTTGACTGCGTTTCGGGTTTACTGATCTGCTTGGGAATTCTTCAAACGTTCGCCTCGGTTTGCACCAGGATATGAAGGCACCGAGAACAAAATTTATTTTTTCAATTAAAGTGCTTGGATCCGGAATTCATAGTGGAGTCCACCAAGCGGAATCCAGAATCCAACAATGTCACGGATTACCTTACATGGAGCAGTCTCAATGCGTTACCCCGTTGATTCGTTTAATTGCAGAATATTAGCTGCGTACGTTATTTGTAGCACTCCCGATTAATGTACAGCAATTCCATTTGGTTGCGGTAACTCGATTTATAAACTGTAATTTAACTCATTTGCAGCGAACGGATAATTGTTTACTCCATACTGACTATTCGTTGCAACTCAATTTCTTAGCAATTTGAATTTTTTGCAGGCCTTTATGGAAAGCTGTAAAAAAGATTGCCTTATAAGTATTTTAATTTATATACTTTTCATCTGAATTCATCTAGGGTTTTTTCAACTGCATTTCGGTTCTTGGGTGGGATAAAGGAGATTTCACTGAAGTTTCAGCAGAATTCATTTTAAAATTAGTGAAAGCTACTTTCAATGTTTCGAACAACAGCCATTAGCTTCTCAATTTTATTCTATTATTTTTCAATGCATGATTACATATTTTTACTTAAAGGTTTGGAATTCTGAATCTATTTTCATTGTTCTTTGATATCGGTAGGGTTACTAATAGACCAGTATGGAATTCCCAGTAGTAGCTGCTGATTTAAATGACTGCGAACTCAATTTATACAGTGTTAGCCTCGTTTTGTTGTTAAATATTCAAAAATACTTGCGAGAGAAAGCGAAGTCATACCTCCAACAATACATAATAAGTAGTGTAAAACTACATTGGTATTTAGGAATATTACACTTCATACTAAGGCTAAGACTGTACAAATTGAATACGTTGTCATTGTTGTCAGCGGCAGCTGCGAACTCGAAAGTGGTCTGTTACATAGTTACAAACAGAGCGATGCTCTCACACGCGATCCTTTAGTTCTTCGTCATCTCCTGTAGAAAATGATTGCCGCAAGGCCTGCTTTTCAAGATAAGCTTCTCTCTTTATTTTAAGCTCAAGAAATCTTGGCTTATCTGGAATAATATATGCTACCAGCTTTGTAATGGCATACACCAAGTACTGGAATACGAACACGAAAGCCAAGCGTGCAGCAATAACGTGCCAGTACTGCTCCGACTTTCCATACGGGTACTTAGATTTGTAGTATCCAGGATACCTTGTAAAAAAGAGTGTATTAAGTTCACTGATAAGTTTTAATAGATTAACTTTATTTTTAGGTAAATTTAGGTGACTGGTCACAAGTGTATTTTCATAGCGCTATGTAGTACTAAAATAACTCGAGAGATATGATTGGCTGTCTCCAAGTTATAAGAGTTTACAAGTCCGTGGAAAAAATAAAACTATATACATACGCAATTCGTGTATTGTCTTTGTTTGTAAATCGGGATTTAATAATTTCATACAAGAAATAAACTATGTTCTCCGTGCCTTCTTAGCCTGGTGAAAACCTCAGCAAATAAAAGTTAACTTTGTGAGAATGCTCGAGCAGGTACGGTGAAGTACCTCGCACGCGTTTTCAGTGATCTGCTCTCGAATTGGCCCAAATGTTTGTCACTTTTTACCAGGCTATGAAGTATGACGTACATTTATGGACAAAAATATTCCAAACTTTCATACAAACTGAAGCTCAAAAATTCTATAATCGATGTTAAAATGCCCTCAATTGAGGAAATCGGATAAAATGAAATTGAAATCGGATAAAATGAAATTGAAATCGGATAAAATGAAATTGAAATCGGATAAAATAAAGTCGAAATGACACCACTTCAACTTCAAATCGTTCGGAAGTCAGTCGAATCGACATAACTTCAACTTCAAATTAAAGTAATAACTTGAAGTTCAATTCACCGTTTCAAATAAATCTAAATTACATTATTTAAATTTCGAGTCAACGTTTGATTATCAAATTACTTTCGAAAGTGAAACAGTATAGCAACGTACAAAATTTGAATTCGAAAGGAAGCGGAAACCAAAGCAAACCGGAAACGGAAATTAGAAAAAGAGACCGTTGGACGATTCAATATAGGGGATCTTTGTAAAGCTTTGGCGCTTTAATTGAACCTTATCGATCCTCGTTTGTTCTGTCAAGAGACGACATGGATCATGAATCTCGCGACTTTAGAACAGCTCAGAAATCGTCAGGGCTGTGGTAGAGAACGTGAACTGTCCACCGACAATCACTGACATCTATTTTTTTCCCTTTCGAAACTTAAAAAAATAAACTTCTTTCGTAAAGGCTCTTGAAACTTGACGTTAGTCTCAACAGGGTATGTAAATCACAAATAAGATTCTGTGCTTCGGAATATGTTTCTTCGATACGATTCAGGAGTGTTGAGAGAGTTCTTTCATATGCATCAAGTCGACGAAATAAAAATTCAGAATTATCGTATGATGCAAGCGTGTAGATTATTCTCTGATGTCTCTAAAAATTCTTCGTTCTTTGTTAACTATCGTGCAGCCATGTTGACTGTAGTTTCTTCAACCTCATACCCAGCCTTTTCTCGTGGGTCAACTAGTCTCTTTTTCTGATTTACGTTTCCGGTGTGCTTTGATTTCCGCTTCCTTTCGAATTGAAATTTTTTGTCGTTCGAATTCAAATTTTGTACGTTGCTATATTATTCTTATTGTTTCACTTTCGAAAGTAATTTGATTCGACTGACTTCCGAACGATATGAAGTTGAAGTGGTGTCATTTCGACTTTATCCATTTTCAATTTCATTTTATCCAATTTCAATTTCATTTTATCCAATTTCAATTTCATTTTATCCAATTTCAATTTCATTTTATCCAATTTCGACCCCAATTGAGGGCATTTAACATTGATTATGGGATTTTTGAACTTCAGTTTGTATGAAAGTTTGGCATATTTTTGTCCGTAAATGTACACCATAATGAAGCCACGGAACGTGTTTTATTTCTTAAATGTTATATACATGGACCAGTCAGTCAAATGAAATCTTCCACCTCCCCCCAGGACACATGGGATTTTGACATTTCTTCGATGTGATAATTTTGGCACTATGTATCGGAATTTGGTGTGCATTAGTTGGTTAATTTGTTACTATGTAAGTTTATCGTTACTCAGTATAACACACATTAGTGTGTGATGCATGCTATGTGGGTTTTACTCAACAAAATTTACACCAAAGAATAGAAGACCATAAATATAAGAGACCATCTTCATCTATTGGCAGACACTTGATCTATCATTCTGATTACAAAAAAGACAAAGGAATCTTAAACTTTAACAATTTTAATCACGTACTCATTATAAAAGATTTTTACAAAAACTCCCGACAAACCTATTGCAAAGGAGCAGTGCGCAACTAGTATTCAATTAATTACATAAGAGTAGCTTTTTAGGCAGGTTTGATTGAAACCAGACAAAGCATTAACCTTTCAAAGTCGTTAAAGTACCCCTGTTTCAATATGTTAGGAAAATGCGAAAAGATTTCGAGGGACAGATTAACACTCCTTCTAAAATAATGTCTAATCTATTAGGAAGAGCCAATCACAGGCTTGCCGCGACTCTCATACACTGTCACACACGCTGTGTTTTTTGTAAACTTAATATTTGGTTTCCCAAGAATGTTTCTAGAGATAAATAATTTTCTACAATAACATGGAAAGTTTAAAAATTATTGAAATGAAGTTTTGACGTTTACTTATTATTTACGTCAAAGTAGGGAAATATACAAAAATAAAAAAATAATAAAAAATATTTTTTCCTATCCTGTAATCTTAAGTATCTGACTTTCATGTTTGCGACAAGACAAGTTTACTTTTACATTTTGTTTTGGTGAAATACACAGAATATTCCTGTCAATATATTTTTCTTCTTGCTTATATCCAAAAACACACAAATTCAACTTACCTACAATAAGTTAAGTTTGATTGGGGCGGATTCTCAGGTCTCGCGCTGTCTGTAAAATTATTGACGTAGAAGTAAGATAGGGAGTTGTTGAGATATCCCTGAAGACTTCCATCCCTGCTGTAACTGTATCTGTATACCAGTCTTGGAATGAAGTCAGACGTGAAAGACAACACGAAGGCGTTTACCAGTACGGAGAGGCTAACGAGAGTCTCCATTATCCTGTACCATGCACCAATGTCCTGAGCCCGCGTTGGAGTTGGCCGGCGGAACTGGTCTACAAAGTTAATCGCATCAACTCGAAGCTCAAAGATACTGTTCAGTAGAGCGAACAGAGGAGCTAGTGGAAAGGCCGCCACAAACATGGTGACAAATCCAAATTGCAAAACTAAAAAAAAAAAATGCAAACAAAATTATAAAATTGTTGATTTTGTTTGTTCTTGTTTTAAGTTGTGTGCTTCTACGGGAACTTTGGATTTTGTTCATCTTTTGTTTAATATGGTACGGTCAGTTTATATTCAATTTGATGTTAAAAAAATGCGCGCCGTACGAAGCAGACTTGTGCCAACAAAGTCAAATGATAAGGTAAGTCAGGTGATCAATTGAAGGATCAAAAGGAACTGTGAATGAGTCGTGGGAACATTAAACTTGAATTATTATGCAAATAGCTAAATTTCCTTTTACTGCCACAAATTTTTGGATACGGTTTAAAGCACTTGGAACTATTTTGAACGGATGTTGTTGGGTGAAAAGTCATAAGATTTTATTTTGATTCTAAACTTTTAGAAAATGAAACCTTTTCATGTGACTGTTCTTCAGCAGTTGCGTCATACAAGTAAATTTGCTTCTCGAGTTGCTCGTTGCTGCATTTGCCATTACTTCGTTAAGTAAATAGAACAGTTCCGGCATTATTT
>JAOBBB020198072.1:0-11835 GCA_025331005.2 Zoanthus gigantus
CAAATTTGTTCAATGAAAAGTATGGGCTCAGGTTGGGAGAATTTAAAAATACAACTGGCACTGAAAGGGTTAAAAGCTGTCTAACTGTACCATTTCCATTAGCTTGCTTATAGGAATAGCTTCACATCTGTGCTGGTCAGTTTGTTACTGCCATAGTTATAAGTCTCTCAACACCAGAATCTGTACCTTATCTCAGACAGTTAGATCCCTAACCTAGGCCAAGTTAGATACCCTATCCCAGACAATAAATCAGATACCCTATCCCAGGCAATTAGATCCCTAACCCGTGCCAAATCAGATACCCTATCACAGACCTCAGGCAAATATGATATCCAGACTCCAGAGCTCGAAAACCCTACCTTATAGGGGGGGACGTACCCGTATACCTCTTATGAGAGAGTACCCCCACCGGGGGAAACCATGTTGCAAGTGGTAAATTCACGTCATGCTTTTGAGTAAGGGGGCGTCAACAAATCAAAAAAATTTTAAATAACGTCCAATGGACGTTATGGGGGGAGGGGGTTTTGCCGTGGACGTTATGGCAAAATGTTTTCAGCATTAAACAAACTTATGCCTAATTTCAAAAGTAAGCATTTATGGAACACTCCATTGTGACATCAACGGAAAATTGATATATTTCAAGTGTCAATCATAGTTCCACATATATATTTTCATATTGTTCCATTAACGGGAGTCCTCTGCCAGAAGAACGTTTATATACACACCACTAGTAATATCCAAGGTGCTTCTTGTTCACAGATACAAATTCTTTTTCCTATATGGCAAGGATAGTTTCTATCTTGGTTTGAAATTAACATCCTTAATTGCCGTCTACTGGCCGTGCTTCATAGACATCTTGAATAAATAAACAATGAAATAAAATCTAAAGAAAACAGTCATCATCAAATAAATCTGTAGTGTCCTATAAATATTTGTTATACAAATACGTTATTCAGTTATCAACATTTGTGGCACTTCCAGTAGTTTTACGATTACGTACTACTTTATACTCCCGCTACATATTTTAAAATACAACAACGTACTGAGAGCAACTGTTTTTTATTGCTAACATAAACTCCAGCTCCTAGTTGACAATCAAGATTGAGACACAACCACAATCACATTCAAATCTGCTTTTCTATGTGTATTGCCACGTCAGGTATGGGACATAGTGTATATATTTTCAGGGTGATTTTGCGACTGTGTTATTCTGGTTAATACAGTAGCTTGACTTTAAGCAATATAAAGAAAAGTATGGAATGGACGTTATGGGGGTAAGGGGGAGGGGATTTCAGGTTAAATTCTATTGGACGTTAAATATAAATTTTTTTTGATTTGTCGACGCACCCTAAATAATTTTCGTGCGTAGGTTGAAGATGCGTCTTTTATTGGAAAACGTGACGTACTAGAAAGTCACAATATTAAGTCTAAAAAAAAATAATTTCCAAAAAAATTGAGTCTAAAAAATTAATTTCTAAAAAAATTAAGTCTTCCTTCAAATAGTACTCTAAAAGGAGTAGCGAATGGTCGCTTAAAAATGAAAGTCTCGGTAAAATACGGTTTGTTCTCGAAATCTTGTCATTATTTTTACAAGTCATGTCTCGAAGTTTCTATTTTTTGTTTTCTTCTTCGTCTCGCAGTATCGTAAAGTCTCGGTTTCAGATTATTTATTGCTTTCTAAAGTCTTGGAATCGGATTTTTAAAAAAAGACCTCGGCGTCTCCGACAATCTCATGGATATACCATACCCCTTCTAAATATAGCAATTGAGTATTATCTAAAAACAATTTACCTGGAATTTGTTTGACCAGTTGTTATGACTTTATTTCTTGTCGTTTATACTTTTTGGGCAAATTAAGTTATCCTATAAAGTTGATTTGTATAAAAAAGTGTTTACAGTTATTGGAATTTGTCTCATCAAAATTTCAGCGTGGGCTTATTTTTGTCCTCTTGAGGGCAAAGCTCGACTGTGTTTTCTCTCTAAAGTTGATTCTTATAATTAACAGCGTGCATCAGTTTTGCAAACTTTCGTTTTAAAAGCTTTAGATTCAGTTCTACCTCCCTTCCAATAATAGCTTAGCTGGGGTGAACTTTATGTTTCAGTTTAATTTTTTTTCATCGTGTTTTTAAAAAATTACAAAACATCAGCTCCAATCTCCTCAACCAAAAGGTTACTTATAAGAATCTAATCTACATCACTTTCTGTTTTTGAAATTTGATAAAAAAGAGAGACTCATTTTTTGAAAAACAAATTTCAAAACGTTTTCTGTCTTATAAAGAACCGTACAATCTGAATGTGGAACTGAAGTTACGTTGTTAAATATCTATCGAAAAGCTTATTTTAAGTAGAACTGTTTGATCAGTAATGTAATTCTCATTACGTACATTGTTTTCCAAGAGGATTGCTTTGCTTCTAACTTTGTGAGCTCCGAAAGAAGAATGGGGCAGTTTACTGCCGGATTTTCTGTATATTTATGGCTGCAATGAATAAATCCTCGCCTTTACAACCTGTGGGAAAGGTTTCTAATGCAGCAAAAGAAGTGTCCTCCACGAAAGTAAAGTCGATTGGGCAAGAAATACTCGTACAAAATATATCTTCGGCTTCGGGTAGTTCCGCGCTGGTGTTTACATCAAACAATCAACAAAGTACCCATGTCTACACTACACCTTTAACTTCACAAACTCTTTCCTCAACGCCACAAATAGGTAATTATATAGCTTTACAAGATTTGACTAATATTATATAATTACGTATGTATTTCTCAAGCGTAGTATATATACGTTTTAATCCCGGATTCTATTTGGTCATTGAAGCAAAGATTTTAGTTTAAGATCGTTTCTTTTGTTTTTATACTTTAAATTTACGTGGGTTACAAGTTTTATATTTTATCCACGACTCGGCTATACAGTACGTTTGTATACCAAATGTAATCTTACGGTATTAAATCTTAGAAAGATGTCCGCTTCTTTACTTGTTTTGGGAAAGGACATTGTTTCGTTTTATGCTTGTGTTTTGGAAATAAATCTCCACTTGATAGCTAGCTTAAAGAGCCGACTAATATCTTTTGTTTCGTTCATGCTAAAACTAATTATCAATCTTTCACATTTTTAACACATTGGCCCAAAATGGTAAATTAAACTCTCTGGTGAAGCGGATTTTCTAGCTCTAAATTATCGACGCCACTCACTTGTTTCTTCATCTTCAAGATTTTAAAATAATAAGTGCATGTAAAGGAACTCGAACTAAATACAGTAGGAGATCATGGATTGCTCTTAAGAAACTTAGAGAGAATTTTTTTTTTTTTTATGGAAGGGGCATAAGATTTCATTTTTGAGAAATACTTTAAATACATCATTTCGTCGGAGTTAACTTAGATTTCTGCTCGAATGTTTTTAAGACTGACACATTGCAATAAAATTAGTGTTGTTTGTGTAAGCCGAATTGGAGTGCATTTGCATTTGATAATATAACAAATTGCATCACTGCATTTTTCCAACCATTACTAAAAGCCAAATAGATTTATAATAATTCAATGTAATGCGACCTCATTTAAAGTAGAAAATTATCTGATTGTTTTATGGTTGAAGAAACTCTTATCACAGAGATAAAGAAGTTCTTGCATTAGGCCCCTTCAAGAATATTACACTAATTTATAACCCACCCATTGACTTCTCTGTGCTCTCATTGGTTAAAATGCATCATGTGATACAAAATTGCAGGACAGGTTTCAGGCGATATAATCGGCCCTTTCCTATTTGATATCTGTCTTCCAATTTTTTCTGCCATTTGCAAACAAAACATTTGGAAAATTTAACGATTTGATAGAAAATCAAGAAAACTGACTTGCTAAAACTAGTTGTGAGCTATAAAAAGCCTTGTTTCCAGAGCTAAAACACAAAATAATTATGCCATCATTGTCTTTGAAGGTTTGGCTCAGTTCATACAAATCTCTTTTGTAGTGAATTGGAGCGGAGCTACTGTAGCTAAATCTTTTACGAGCCAAGTTGCCCATGGAGTCGGCACTTAGCTCAGGTTTCTGTAGTGTTTAGCAGATTAGAGTCTTTGACTCCCTTTGGATGGGATACTAATCCATCACAGGTTAGCTCCTAGCAGATGCTGGTACTCATTTACCAACCCTGGAAGGATGGAAAACTGAGTTAGCTTTGGCGGAAAAGAAACTCGCACAAATCAGTTCAAACCTTGGTAGAGCTGGGGATCGAACTGGGGACCTTGTGGTCAGAAGGCAGAGGTCTTACCAACTGCACCAACCATCCCCGCCCGAATTGGAGCGGAGGGTAATAAGAAAATTGTTGCACTTTAGAGGATGTATACTGCACAGATGCCAACTTTCCCACATTTTGCAGGAGATTTATGCTTATTTTTGCATGATCTCCCACTCTCCTGCATTTTACAGAAATCTCCCGTAATTTTGAAGAAAATTTAGATAAAATGTGTACAACAACAACAATATGTTGTTCATTTGTTCCTAATTTCTTTTACCCTGAAGTTCAATGCAACATAAGCGGTGTTCTGATTGGATGGGATATCATTATCATATGAACCATGGATAGATATTTTAAGCATTGTTGTGATTGGATGGAACATGAACCAATAAGCATTAAAGATAGAAAATTTGTGCAAATTTTCCATTGCAAGCATTTGTAAACAATGTGCATTCTTTTAACTTTGCATGAGCTTTTGTTGCCAAAGTTATTCGTATTCTGAATATTTTTATGTAACTTACTTGCAACACTGTACCACTTATCATTGTTCTGGGTCTACAGACTTTGCAAAACGAGAATGAAACAATGTGGTTACAAATGTATGAAATACAACGTTTTCAGAAGCTTAGCTATACCACAAAATACTGAGAGTTGAGCTGTTTCAATGCTTACATATATTGCATACCTTGCAAATAATATGTCTGGCCATGCCCATGCTATGCGTTATATATACAGCAAAGTGGTATTTAATTCACTAAAGTTTCTTTTATGGTCACACCTGTTCGAAAATCAACATATGAAAACAACAAATGGGACCCTGCAAGACTTGCACGCTTTCATGTTCTGTTCGGCAAGTGATCTTTGACTACTGTGTGTTACTGTAGGCTTTCACACAGCCTCTTTAGTTTTGTAAGGTTGGCTATGTTATGTGGGAGTGAGACATGGTGTTTGAGGGAAAATGAGATGGCAATTTTGAGAAGGACCAAGAGAGCAATGGTGAGAGCAATGTGTAGTACAAAACTGATGGAGAAAAAGAGGACAGAGGGCTTACTGTAATGGAGATATTGGGATTAAAGGAAACAGTGGTTCAGATGGCAAAGGCGAATGGAGTGAGATGGTACGGGCATGTGTTAAGGAGGGATGATGGCCATGTTTTGAGGAAGGCATTGGAGTTTGAAGTGAAGGGAAAGAGGAAGCGAGGATGACCGAGGAAGACATGGAGATCGCAAGTGGAGAAGGAGCTAAAGCAAGAGTATTGGTTTGGAGAAGGAGGATGCCTTGAATCGAGCGAGATGGAGAGTGGGAGTTGTAGAGATTGCTGTTAGATATCAGTGGGGTAAATCTGGCCACCCCCATTTACTGGGGATAAACCCTGATCAAAATTGGATTGATGATGACAGCCTCGCACTTTTTTAAGATAAATTAATGCATGATATGGGTTGAGATTGTAGGGATTATTAAAACAGTTGTATGGTTATGTTGGGACTACATAGGCAACTACAGTATAGGAGATGTGATGTGATGTGATGTGAAAACTTGTAAAGCTCAACACTAAAAGATCTAGCACCAAAAAATCTCCCTCATTTTGAACTTTTAGGGTTGGGATCTTACCAGCAGTATGTAGATCATGAACAATCTTTGCACCTTGTCATGCAATTTAGGCATTTGTGAAGTAGAAGCTAGTGAAAAAAATTTTTTGACAATTTTATTCAACATCAATGTGAAAAGTCTGTTCCAGTCTAGCAGCTGTGGATGACTATCTAGAGAAAGCTATGTGCTGACTGCTAAATTTCTTTCATAAACAATGATCATGTGCATTTTGTGTGAATTTTTTGACATGATACAAGTCATATAATCAATGAGCCGCCCTCCAACAAAAGGGGGGGGGGGTGATCTGTTATTAATTTATCACTCATTTTCTAGCATTTTGAGCCTAAAACTGCTGAAAAACTTTACTGGTCCTTAATAAAAAAATAGGCAGTCAGTGACTGCATATGGCTGTTGCTATGTTAGCTTTTGGGAAAAGTGTTATGGATTTATGATAAAATGCTAATGATTTACATCAATATAGAGTGATATGCTTATGTAGCAATTATTTGTATAGCAACTTGAATATCTTTAAATTATTTTTATAACAGCTGGCAAATTCGGGCACCATTTTTGTATAATGGCATTCCATGTTTTATTTCCTTTATGAAAATTTTATTTTTTTGTTGTAACTAAGAGAAAGGTGATATATGAAGCATGTATGTATACTTTAATTTCTTTTATGACACTGTAAATTCTCACAACTTGGAGACAGCCAATCACATTGCTCACATCATTTTCGTGCTTCATAGTGCTACGATAACACATTAATTCTGTAGACCAATCAAAATGCACGTACTATCCAAATTATTTAATAATTGTAGTTATTTTGATAATACTAGGTTTTCTTGGCACAAAAGATTGGTCTTATCATAAAAAAGAGTTCTGTGTTCCATTTGAAAATTTTTATATTAAAGAAAAAGTTGACATTTTTTAATGTCAGTTGTAAACATTTCTTTTTTTCCTTACTCTTTCAACTCAATTAGCATCCTATTATTTAGGTCCCATTCTTTGGTTCACTTGTAAATCCATCTAACCAGTCGTTCAACCTTTTTTCCATCCATTTTACAGTACCATACCTGCCATCAATCAAACATTCCATTCATCTACATCTGCTGTCCTTTCTTTATGCAAGCCTGCCATTAGCATTGCTTCTTTCATTTAAAAATTTATTTTTATTAGTTAATATCCAGATATCTTTAAGAGCACTTGACTACTTTTCTTTCAGCTGTTGTCCCTCCAACAACAGTTGCCATCCCTGCTGCTGTAACACAACCAGGAGCAAGCAGTGTGAGCTCGAGTAACAACCCCATTCCACCCAGTGTATTTGCCTATCGTTTTGTATCACCGACCAATAGCACAACTCCGTTTTACATATCCCCAGATATTGTTCTAAGGTAAGTGTACAACATTATTATTCCTTTGTTTATTGAACTTATTATAACATTATTTTTTTCCCAGTTTTAAATCTTAAATTTATTTTAATATATTCTAAACACTTGATTTGATGACAGCAAGAAAACATGGGCACCAGCCAGCCAAAAGGCTGGGGTGGGCTAGCTGCACTTGCCTACCACAAACAGAAAGGTGCAGTCCCAAGCACTGCTTGCAGAGTGGGACTTGGAATGTAGGGAGTATGTGTGGGAGAGGTACAGAGGTGTGTGAGGAGCTGAGGAAGAGGAGAAGGAGAGTTAGAGTGTTAGTTTGGAGAAAGAGGATGCCATGAATCGAGCAAGATGGAAAGTGGGAGTTGGAGAGATTGCTGTTAGAGTGGGGTAAATCTGGCCACTCCTGTTTACAGGGATAAACCCAGATCAAAATTGGATTGGTGATGATGATGATGATGATGATGATGATGATGATGATGATGATGATGAGAATGATGATGATGATGATGATGATGATGAGGATGATGATGAGGAAGGCACAAGACATGCCGAAACATGTCAGTCTCCATTAATGCAATATGGATATTCATTAAAACGTTAATTTACATGTATAAGATTGGTTTGCAAACATCATTACTGCTTTCTTCCACTTCAATGATTTACATTTTAATTTTATTAGTGGTGGGATTGCCCAGCAAACACGAAGAAGAATTGTCCACAATGAAGGTACAATTGCCTCAGTTCAAACTTCCTTTTATAATGATAAAGTTGTTGTGTTAGTTTTACACATTATACAAGTTGCAAGATAAAATATATGTTTGCAAATGGTATAAACAAGTGATGCTAATAACCAATAACTAGATAATTTCTTGAATTATGTACTTGATTGGCAATCAATAGTTACTGTATCATATTGAATAAAAAGGTTGAAACTAATCTGATATTTAAAAATTTTTTATAAATGTATATACAGTTAAAAATTATTTAAAAATATTTAAAAATTATTTTAAAATATTTAAAAATATATAAAAAGTGATGCTACTGAACAACATACATTTTATATATTTAAAAAATTAATATATAATCTAATTTTGAAATTAAAATTAGGCAGGGTTACAAAGGACATGCATATGCTAGGGAATGGTTTTCATTCCTTTGTGGCATTTTTGTCAACCTGGGAGTGCTATATGACTCTAAGAAAACTCTTTGTCCTATTCATAAAAAGTGTCAGTAGCTTTTCCTAGAGCTGTGGCATTCCCAGGCTGACAATAAATAATTGCTTTACTTGTCAATGGTGTAATACTAATTAATATTGTACTTTTCACTGTTACTTAAATTGTTATCTTACAGTTGAAAGGAGGAGGAAAGATAAAATCAATAACTGGATCGTTAAGCTGGCAGGACTTATTCCTGACTGTAACACAGGGAAACAGGTAATATTCTTTTAACGAGCTGTGTGATTGGTGAATCTAAAACATTAAGTTTGAAAAGATGGCAAGATCGAGAAGCCAATCAAATTTGAGTACATATAACTGATCCATGGAGCGTGATGTAGAACATAAAATCCTGCACTGATTCGCAGACGGACTTTAAACAAAAGTTCATCTGCAGTGCATGCTAGGTATTACAAGATATTTCTAATTTTTTCTGTATAGTTTTGTTTTTGATGGGTGGGCATGGTTGCTGCTGTTGGTAAGATCTCTGCTTTCCAACAGTAAGGTCCCCAGTTCAATCCCTGGCTCTGCTGAGATTTGAATATTTGTGCAACCTTCTTTTCTACCTAAGCTAACTCAGCTTTCTGTCCTTCTGGGGTAGGTAAATGAATACCAGCATTTGCTGGGAGCTAACCTGCAATGGATTAGTGTCCAATCCAGGGAACATGTACATGTAGTTTTGGCCACTCAAGTATCTCAAGTGTCTCTGTCTAAGTTGTTCTTGTTTTGTTTTGCCTTGGGTTTAAAGGTTCAATTAACTAAAAGCTTGACAGCATTTTATTTACTTTTTATAACTACCAGTGAAAATAATCTCTGGCCCCCCACTACCAGTGAAAATAATCTCAGGCCCCCCAGTACCAGTGAAAATAATCTCTAGCCCCACTACCAGTGAAAATAATATCTGGCCCCCCACTACCAGTGAAAATAATCTCTGGCCCTCCACTACCAGTGAAAATAATCTCTGGCCCTCCACTACCAGTGAAAATAATCTCTGGCCCCCCACTACCAGTGAAAATAATCTCTAGCCCCACTACCATTGAAAATAATCTCTAGCCCCACTACCAGTGAAAATAATCTCTAGCCCCACTACCAGTGAAAATAATCTGTGGCCCCACTACCTGTGAAAATAATCTCTTGCCCCACTACCAGTGAAAATAATCTGTGGCCCCACTACCAGTGAAAATAATCTGTGGCCCCACTACCAGTGAAAATAATCTGTGGCCCCCCACTACCAGTGAAAATAATCTCTAGCCCCACTACCTGTGAAAATAATCTCTAGCCCCACTACCAGTGAAAATAATCTCTGGCCCCACTACCAGTGAAAATAATCTCTATAGCCCCACTACCAGTGAAAATAATCTCTTGCCCCACTACCAGTGAAAATAATCTCTTGGCCCACTACCATTGAAAATAATCTCTGGCCCCCCACTACCAGCGAAAATAATCTCTGGCCCCAACCCATCATTAAAATTTAGTTGAAAATTTAATAGAGTTTTGCTTGGTCACAGTTTTTTCTTGTTCAGAAAACCAGTCGCCAGTTGAATTGCTTTGTGTTTCCCCAGGCTTAAAGAAGGTTTTAAAGCGTTGCTTGAACCTTTTTTGTTCAGCCAAAAAAACAAAAATGTGTCTTTTTTGCTCAAAAATTGTTTTTGAGGACATATACACAGGCAAATATACAGTTATAAAATAATTCATTGTTTAGTATCTTTTTAGATATTTGTTTATTTGTATGTTTCTCTGAACTCCTTTCCAATCTTACCTGTTATAATATTTATTATTAATGTATATGTTATATACAGTAGGTGTCCATTGTTTTTACTGTATGCACTTTTAGTTTAAACTAATTAATTAAGAACCTGTTTTTCGCAATTGAAATATCTTGTTTTTGTTTTTAATTTTTAGAGTAAGAATATTGTGCTGGAGAAAGCTGTAAATTATGTGTCTGAGCTGAGAGGAAAACTAAAAACTCTTGAAGAGACACAAAAAAGAAACAGTGAACAAGGTACTGTATGTTCAGACATTAAACCTGTCAAGACCATCGTCATCGGGACCAACACAATGAACACCATCACCATCATCATCATCATCATTATCATAATCATCGTTGTCATTGTCGTCTTTGTCATCATCATTATCATCATCATCGTCGTCGTCATTGTCGTCGTTGTCATCATCATCACTATTAACATCATCTCCATCATTTTCTAGTTGCTCGCTGATTATGTAATAATGATAATAATAATAATAATAATTAAATGACTTTCTACTGGGTGGTTCTTTGACTTCTAAGCCATAAAACCAAGTTAAGTGACCAGTTCCCTACATGAGTTCCTGTAGTTCAGTGGGTAGAGCATCTGACCGGTAATCAGAAGGTCATGGGTTTGATTCCCGTTAAGCCTAAGAACTCAGAAGTTTTTTTCTTCTGAGAAAAATAAGCTTGTGTCAACCTGAAAATTTCTTCTATAAAACTTATAAGTGCTTATTATTTCAAATTGCTTGAGAATATCATGTGATAACGTATTAATAATATATTATTATACATACATGAAAATACGAGATAGCAAAGTGCTGATGAATCCGAACAGCGTCAATACTCAAATGTTATCAGTGCAGCTACAAATAATTGCCATCAAATTCAAACCCATGTTAGTAGCAAACATGTTTATTTCAATCCAGTTCAACAAATGAACAAACTTAAGGAACAGAAGACACAAACATAAACATTTTCAACAATTGTCAATTTAACATGGCTGGCGGCTCATCTGGCCCTGTAGCGTGCTCTGATAAATAACTATGCACTGAGATATTGTTTGAGGCACAAACTGGACTTTTATCTTCTACAGCTGTGAAAGTTGGTTCCTTTAAGATTCTTTTGATACTAATTTTATGCAGTATTCAATGAAATATTAATTGTCTGTGAATGTAATTGAAGTTTTGTCAAATGGAGAAGGGTTGACGTATCTAATGAAAATAGACCTGTCAAGTTTAACTCTGCCCTCCCAATTATTGACCAATCAGAATGTCTAGTGTGTTCTTTGAACTAAATTAACTAAATATTGCACTGTTCTTAATCAATCATAACTGAGTAATTTTTTCATATATTTATATTTATGTTATTAACAGTGGGAAAGACATCATTTTTATTTTTCTAGAAAATATAAATACTGCAAGTCTTTTGAAACTGCTTTTTGAGTTTTGGTCTAATTCTGGATTAGAGTTATGCACAGCTTTTGAAAGAAACCTCAGTCCCTTTGCTTTCAAGCACTTTTGATCAAGGATGAATATTTAGATGATCGTACTATCTTCCAGATGAAATGGTTTCATCCAATGCAGGGGTTTCATTATATAAAGCCTTGGTCAAACGGCCCATGATAGTCGATGATAGTTGTTTCCCTCGAAACTATCATCAACTATCACCAACTA
>JAOBBB020198171.1:0-11835 GCA_025331005.2 Zoanthus gigantus
TGAACCACTGTTTCCTTCAATCCCAACATCTCCATTAGGTCCTCTGTCCTCTTTTTCTTCATCAGTTTTGCACCACAACATACTACGCAAAAATAAATAAAAAGACAGTAAACATGCCTTGGACATAACACAAGTGTTTAGCAGTGTTCTTAAAGCTAATGATCCAACATTCACATAAAGCAATCATATTTTACAGATTTGGCAGAAAATACATTAACTCAATGTGATTTCAGGTTTTTCCATCAGTTGGCTGGTCAGCACTGCGGGTGATGTTGTTCAAATGTAGGTCACTTTGGATCAATACAGACAGGATGTCAGGCAATGGAGTGGGTTGTTATAGAGATTATTGTGGAGGAGGTTGTGTCGTTTGATCATGTTTTTGGGTAATCCTGTTAAGCAAGTTTTTAATTAAGGAGAAAAGGTCTTGGGGGGTGACCTAGAAAGTCATGGATTTGGTGCAAAGAAGATTGTAATATGATAAGAAATAGCTAAGTTAATGTCGATGCTATTATCATAATAAAACATTAACCATTTGAAAACCAAATGCTGCCACCTGGTATTTCAGGTTTATTATTTTCATGTGTGAAATAAAAATTGCCTGTGACGAAAAACTATGGTTGCATACTTTTTTTACTTTCGAAACTTTGAGCACTTCAATGGTAAAGCATAAATACATAATATGCGTACAATAAAAAAATTGTTACTATTTCCGGTATTCCGCGAGAATTTCGTATTGTCAAACACAAAAACAAATTGTATTCACTGAATTGCATTTTAAACGAGGGTGATACTTTGAAGATGATTCTTGAATAGCTATCATGTAAATTTGTTAGCTTTCGTCGGTGGTCAAAAATCATCAGTGCTCAGTGAGCGCACTGCATTGATCTGTCAACGCATGCTTTGAACCGAAACTGTGTGAAAATACGATCAAAATAATCGTTGACAGCGCTTACGGCTACATAAATGATTTAGGATAAAACTTTACTTCATAAATTTTCTTCAAAACTTTAAATGATTTCACATTCCGTGTTCACAAAATGTATAATTATTTGTTGACGTGTAAGTTTTTATGATGTTGATTACCACATACTGGTAACTTACGCTTTCTCGAATATAAAACATGCAATCGTTTTCTAATTTCTTTATTGACCTTAAAATGTTGAACAAGAAGACAAGACAGACTATCATTTGCATGCCCTCTCAGCGATGAGTGTGTCAAAACGTCTTGCAGCCTCGTTTACACGATAGCTCCACCCAATGACTTCTGGGTAATTCCAAAACGCGACATGATAGATAAACTTAAAGGGAAACCTAGACTCAGTAAAACGTGTGTACACGACAAAACTTGTCCCAAACCCATCTAAATGAAAAGAAGCACCACAATTTACACATGATAAGCAAAATACATTTATTTTACAGTCTTTATCGGTTATTTTGGAGACCATCTATTAAAACAAGAAAAATAATTCTGGTCAGTACAGTAAATTCATTCTAGAGAGACCTTTGAAAGACATAATCCACCAACTGCTTGACTGGGCCGCCTGTGGTTGCAGTGACTAAAATGGCTACCAAGATCATGTTTGCATCCATGGATAGCTTTTTGTCTCTAAAAAAGGGCCTCATCAGCAGGCATTACTAACAAGCAACCTCGGGAAAATATTCCTTTTCCCTCTCTTATTTAATAACTTATGTATTTTGCCAGTTTAAAAGAGAAACAATAATACGCCACTCTTATGTGTGAACGTGCATAAAACTGCATTAAAATAGTTTTTTTTCACATTTATTTTGAAGAGTTAAGTTTTTTTTTGTTTTTGGAAGCAGTTATTTTGCGTTTTTCAAGTGGAAGAGTTTTGTATCTCCCCTCCCCTCCCCCCCCCCTGCGCCTACGTTGCCAATATCTCTTAGATATGTTTGAGATAACAAATGTATTTGGTGGTACAAACTAGAGCTTGTTACGGTTTACAATCATTCGTTTGAATGTTTTCGTCTCTATAGATATCATAACTTTCTATCTAAAGCTAAAAAGTACACGTTTTAAAAGTTCAATTGAGATTTAAACAAACATACTCACGATTTTTCATTAATCCAATCTGATTGTAGAAATAAATGCCGAAAAGCAACACATCTCAAGTTAGTAACTTTGGGTTTTCAACAATTCACCATACATAGCTGTATAATGAACTGCTTTGAACGTTAAAGTGATATAACTTATGTTCTTTCGTAAGAATCCTTTTAGGCACAACAATTTTTCTTCTCCTCGTCACCTTCCTAGCTTGGATGGTAAATTCTGTAATCCGCAATCATCAAACGCCGTTAATCATTTCCTCTGCTTAAGACGAATAAACAATTCGGGTAAAGAGTTTTACTATTAAATACAACATGAACATGTTATCAAAGTGGTTTGGTTTAAAGTCACGATCTTAAGCTCACGATTCTTTCACACAAAAACTAACCACCCGCCGCTGACGTTTGGTCACACAAAGTGACCAACTAAATCTATGTCTTCCTACTTCATTTCGGAAGTCTTTTTCCCTTTTACTTTTAGGAGTGGGGTACCCAGTCCCCCGGGCCCAGTCCACGACCTTGGAGATGCATGTACCTTTCTTACGATTTGTCTACAAAGCATCTTCCCGATTACTGATTGAACTGCCATTGCGGGCGAGGTTATCCCAGCAAAGTTCAAGCGCTAGATTTGAAGAAGAGCCAACGATAGTTTGACGATTGTCAATTGATCTTCCTATGGAAAAATTGTAAAGAGGAATAACACATTCAATCATTCAGCTTTATCAGGAGTAAAACCTAGAACTACAATAGACATTTGACAAAAGGAGGTAGTATTTTAAATTCAACCCTTCTTAACTCTCATTCAAGAGAAGCTGAGATATATATTTCTATAAATTGTATTTGGTGCTGGAAAAACACCATAATAATCAAATTAGCTTTAGCTCAAATGTTTGGCGTTGCATTGCAGAAAGTTCGATTTCAATGTCTCCCAACTGAAACAGACATAATGCCTTTTTTAAAAAACTATTCCCTTAACTTTACAAAGTCTATTTAAAAACAACAAAAATGAATATAGGCAGGTAAGATAACTTTGACAAAGTTTATCAGTTCAAAATATTGATTGGTACAGTTCATCATGATATGTACACATGATGCCGGCTTTCCTACGTTGGAGGGCCGCGGAGATGTTTGGCTTAATGTTTGGTATCTAATATGGACCATGAGACAGTGCATAATGCTTTGCAAACTAGTAATAACTACGACCAAGACTATGATGTTTAAGAAAATAACTATGAACATGACCGTGACTATGACTATGACAGTGGCGGCGGAGCGTCTTGAAACGTGGAGGAGGGCTCGCAACCCTAGTCAAATTTTCCAAAGTGCACTTTGCGTAGGTCATTTGCAGAGGAAAACTTCTTTGCAATGTCAGTAAGGTTGAGTGTGTCCGTAATTAATTTATGGTAGTGCATTAGAATGCAGCTGTTCAGGCGATCCTGTCTCATCGTGCTTCGTAAGTATGTTGTCTAGTCTTCGGAGGGCAGAAAATGTGTGCTCTGAAGTTGTTATAAATATACTACTTTAGCAAAGTTTGGCAGCGAAACGTGGGGGGGCTCCAGTCCCCCTCCCCCCCTGCTCCACCGCCTATGTATGAACATGACCGTAACTATGAACATAGTTATGACTACGTGTCCATGACTATGAACATGACCGTAACTATGACTATGAATATGAACCTGACTATGAGTATGAAAATAACCGCGATCTTAATAGGTTATGAACAAACTATCCACTGCTTAAGGAAGACTGATAACTATTGGATCCTTTGATACTTACGAGTAGAAGACGGATCCACACTGCGCCAAGTGTTGCGTGACAGCGAGCGACTTCGAACGTTTCTAGTTGGCCGAAATAACAAAATGAAAAGTTTTGGTCCAAATATACACAACAGCAGAGTTGAGGCATTAAGAATAGTTGTGATTGCTAAAATAATTGTAGCATACTCTTTGTTGATTCCGAAATGAACTGGAACAAAGGCAATCCATATAAGGCAAGTTGTGTACATTGCAAACCCAATGTAGCGTGCTTCGTTGAAGTTTGCTGGTGTCTTACGCGTCCTTATTGCAAACAAAGTACACAAAATAATGAGAAGTACGTTGTAACTCAGTGATACTATGAAATCGTAGTCTTTCACATTACAAATCAATAAAACATCGGTATTTGTCGGAAAGTCTAGGACTGGCTTTGGTGGCCACTTTATGAGTCCGATGCTGACAAGGCCAACCTCGAGAGTGAGAAAGACCGTAAGAATAAACATCTGGGAAGCCGGATTAATAAAGTTTGGTGGTTTTGTAGAGCGTTCGCTTTTCTTAAATATTCTGGCAATCCGGTTTGTTTTAATCAGAAGCGACGAGAAACAGACACTGAAACAAAAACCAATGCCGATCCTTTGCAAACTGCATACGAGTGTAGTGGGTACAAGCATCAAACAAAGCGAAAACAAATAGCACAGTGTTAAGCCAGTTAAAAGGGTATAAGTCAGCTCTCTCCCAGAAGCCTTCACGAGCGGTGTATTATTAAAAATGATGAAGGTTATAAACACCACGACGGTTAGGAACAGACCGAGAGCCGCAAAGCACTTAACAACTATTGTCCAGTTTTTGCTGATCGTGCGAATTGGTAACGATTCACACCCAGTTCGGAACTTGTTTGGGATTTCCCCAGTTTTGCAAGACACACAGCGCATTCCATCTGCAAGGTAAGAAACAAACAGAGAAATTTAACGGAACAAGGGAATGAGGTTCAGTCTTAAAATGCGATCATGAAGATTCTTCTAATAGATAACTATTTGTTACAGGCCAGTGGCTCATAGCCTTCCAGCAGACGTTTTTTTTTATGTCATTCCTTTCCAGTTTTCTCCCTTGACAAGAAGCCAAATTATAAAAAGACTTTTCTATCAAGAGTAATAACATATCAAGTATATATATGGAAAGAAGCTAACTTTTTACTTAATTTTTTTTTCAAAAACATGAGTTTTTTTCTTAATTTGCATAAGTGGTTTTTTGCACTGATAAGTATAGCAACTATCTTCTGTCCTACAGACACAGTTTGATGAAACTAGCCAATCAAACATTTCGTGTACACGAAAGGAAAATTGACATTGTGATGTAATGTAATGTAATGTAATGATGTAAGTAATGTAATGTAATGATGCAAGTAATGTAATGTAATAATGTAAGCAATGTAATGTAGTGATGTAAGTAATGTAATGATGTAAGTAATGGTGAGTTCTCTTGACAGAATGAAAAATATTTATATATGCCATTGGGAACGTGTCTCCAAAATGCTCAACCTATTTTTATCGCTGTCACGTTCTTTTTTATAGTTCTGAAAAGTAGAAGGAAAGAAGACTCGCGCAATTTCCCCGCTCCCTCCCCGGCCCTGGGAGATAAAAATTTAGTTATAGGACATAAGAGATTAATAATTGGGGACAGTACTTTTTATTGGCTTTCTCTCACCTTGTACATACTTGTTTCGTCCACAAGGGATGCATTCCCAGCAACAAGAAGGTTTCACTCCCAGTTTGTACGATCCCAGTTTGCATTTCTTACCACAGAACGACTCCGGAACTTCACCATCGTATAAATTAGCATAATCTTGAAGCCTGCCACCTCGCCATGAGGCGACTCTCTTAGTGTATTTACCATTTATAAAACGAAAAACATCGTACATGCCCAACACGTCTCCATTTTTGTCAAACGTTACTTCTCCGGTAACCCCTTGAAAAGATAAGTTCGTTAGTGCCGCCAGAAGATTTTCACCTCTTTTGATAGTCATTGCCTTACAAACGCCATCTTGTTTCGGACACTTGGCTTTATAAATCTTTTCCAGGGCATGCACAAATGCAAACACCGCATCAATAACAAATGGAACTTTGTCGTCTATGTTTAGAGGGGAGTTTCTTAAGTTAAATCTATCGGGTTCACATGGGATGGAGGAGTTTATGCGAAAGGAACAATTAAAAATCCTGGACCAGTACTCTTTAAACCATGGGTTAATAGTGTGTGTTCTAGGATCCAGGTTTTTGAAGTAAGCCTCAAAGTCTTGACATTTCTTAACCGAGCGAGGACTGATAGTAATTGCTCCTTCCGCTACTTCCTCAAGTCCCTGAACCGGTTTCAAGCGAGTACCCCAATAGTCACTCGCTAGCCAGATGAATCGCTTTACAGCCTTTACTCGCCTAGCACTTTCCAACAGTTTTCTCGCGTCATTGTCGGTGCAAAACACAACAACACCACGGGTATTTTTCTCCCTCATAAATCCGCGGAGCTTTTCATCAAAAGTATGCGCACCGGTGTCCGAGTAAACCAACCACGACTCCACCACACAGATATTAGCAGCACTAGCAAGTTTAAAAAATGTGTTTATCCCACTTCGTCCGTAGTTCCCTTCTGAATAAACAGTAAAAACAGATGTCCAGTTCAAAGCTTTCACAATATCAACCATTGCTTTGGCCTGGTTGCTATCTGAAGGCACAGTTCGAAGGAAATACTTGTATTTAGCTTTGTTGCTTAGGTCAGGACTAGTTGAAGCGTAACTTATCTGTGGGAGTTTGAATAATCGGAGAAGATGTGCCACTTGTATTGACACGGCACTCGAGGCCGCGCCGATGACACCTGCTATAAAGTGCGATTGGTTACATTCATTTTCTTCGCTTCTGGAACATCCGAATGGATTCCTTTGCTCGTTAAGCGAGTCTGCGATAAAATGAAGCGATTCCTCTAATGCAATACTATCAACGTTACAAGTATCGCGCGCTTGAGCTCCGAGGGTAATGTTTGGCAGTAGTGTGTGGTTTTTGTTGACTTGCTGAATGGCGTATAACATCGCCTCAAGACGATGTATTCCGCGCTCAACATCGAGAGAACCGCATTGATCCTCATCGAGTCTATCAGTTTTCTCTGTATGAATTGGAAATAATCCTCCGAGGACAATATCTCCCTCTACAATAGCTGCTTTGCTTATGTCTGGCTTTCTAACAGTGGGCATAGCATCTCTTTCAGGAGCAACGCCAACGCTGCGGTATGGCGACATCACATGAGCTTCACAATCACAGATCACGACAAAAAGAATTGTCATATATAGTTTCAAAGGTGACATAAAACTCATTTCCGATTCCATTGCTCAGACGAGTATCTCTCCCTTAGCTATTCTTCTTACTTTCAACAATTTTGGCAAGATAAAGAAAAGTTTTCTGCTTGAGTCTTAAAGACTTAATGTCAACAACTGTTCACAATCCAGGAAATAAACACAAAAGCAAACCTTGTCCTTGTCCGTGAATTTCAGCTTTCAGCTTGATGAAGACATTGTGCCAATATTATTATTGATAGTTGTTGATAAGAATACAATCTGTGAGAAATAAATTGATGTTAATGATGATATCTATTTGAATGATTTCTGCTGCAATCAGATATAAAACCATACAGCACTGAAAGAAACACCAAATGTAACTGATTACTCTTTAGTATTCAAAGGCGGAAGTTGTTTAATTCCATACCGGACATGATTGTCAGGAATGGGTCAAAAGTCTGTAATGACACGTCACTGATAAGACCAAGTAAAAACAATTCCCGGTTTCTCATAAGCGCTCGCATTTCAAAATAGCTGCCGCATTAACTTTTATTTTTATTTTTTAAATACCAAAAACGTATGGAAACAAATGTGTATTGTCGATCTGATCTGTTCCGTGAGCAGAACTAAAATGGCTGTACTTCAGTCCTGCGCTGCAGCAAAGAAACAAAGAAAAATAAGAACCTCACGCCGCATTTACATTTACAAAATGTTCTGACGAGAAACCGGTATTTTTTTTTATTTGGCCTAAATGTAAAACGTAGACTCTCAATGACAATACTGTATTTTGTAAAAAAATCATGCCAATAAAGCATTCATCCACAAATGAAATTGACGTGCGCGTGACATCCTCTACATTAATGTTTTAGCTTCACTCACTCAACTTTGTGGTTTAATTTCTATTTGTATTCACGCATCACGTCTCAACTCCAGCTGTCTATGTTCAGTCTGCTCAGATATTAGATTAGAAGATGAAAAACATAAGTTAGACTTAAAACAATTCACAAAAAATAGAAATGTTATTCAAAAACAATGACCTTCGAAAGGTTTTTCAAGGTATTTCAATAACAAGCGCATTGAAGGTCGAGTTGCTTGTGATTGACACAAAAATTTATCTTGGAAAGAAAGTTACAGCATTCAGTTTAGCAAGAAGGTATTGTAAACATACATAAAAACATTGAAAGCTAAGTCGGTGCTGTTTCTTCAAAAAAAATTGATGTAAGTGTATGCACTAGCTTACAAAGACTGAAAGAGACTGTTCAAAATAGACCTGAACTTAAGCATTAACAAAAAGGCCTGTCACACAAGTTCAAAAAACTTTAGACAACTCAAGCTGTTAGCGTCTACGATTGTCGCCCGAACAAATTTTGAATTCTTAAAAAAATAAAAATTACGTGTTGCACCTGCTAGGGGACGCATTTCAAAAGTTTCCTAAAACGATTAAAAAAAGCGTTCTGGAAAAAACAAAACTTTCAGTGAGCTTTAAATCTATAAATCAACAAAATTTAAAAAGAGTTAAGGTGTCATAACTAACTATGATTATGTTAAATAATATTAAATTATTCTGCATCTATAGGCATATATCTTCAAGAACAGGAAGAAACAGGTAGAAGAATGTCAAATAAGTATAAACTTTCCCCTTCTGTCATTGTAAGCCAAAGTGGCGTTCCATTCAGTATACATACGGGGAGCTAATAGTGCAGTTTTAGTTGGTAAACCAAAATGTCAGTTTTTCTTCTAAATATTTTTAGTAATCTAGATACAAGTCCCAATTTAAAACCGCTAAAGTTCGCGTGTTCGTGTTTTTAGTACTAGTGTTTTGGTACAAGTTAACTTCTTCCGAAAGCAACTCTTGAAAAAGAAAAAATGTTCTTGGAGAGATAGTTTTACTTAACAAATCTACATCCAAAGAGTTTATCAAAAATTCAAGAACTGAACATGTAAAAGTTCATTTTTGCATTGTCGTGGGCGTGTCTCAAAGTATGAGATTGATGTGTTATTCTTTAAAAGGCCCTCATTTCGGAAAATCATCAAAATGTCCTCGACATCTTTATAGCTTAACCACAGTGTAAAAGACAACAATGTCCCATCGCGCACTCATTAACGTGCTACAAACCCAACTGTGTTTATAAAACTGTATGTACTAATTGTAATAGGCTTTACTGATTGGCAGCACCGTTAGATATCTGCACGCATCGCATCAAAGAACATTTTGAAAACAATAACTTTTAGGTTTATAAACACCTTATCACGTACATCAAAAACCCAACAAATTATGGCATTAGTTTTATCGTCCAAGAACCTTCCCCGTGAATTTACGCCTCCAACCATGAGCTTGCGTGCAGATCTCGCTAAATTAAGCAAACTCTTATTCTGAGTATTGTCTTTTCATTCCTGTCTTTTGTTTTATTATAGCTACGCCTGTTGTTTTACCAGAATTTTAGAATTTTATAATATTCAGATCTATAATCCCGCTACGGAAAAGAAAAAAAAACGTATAAATCGATGGCCCCCATGAAAATACGATGCTAATCGACAATAATTGATATAATTAAGACATATCACCGTGTTACTATCGATTAATCATTTACGGGGTCGATCGCGTTAGTCGCGGTATTTAGAACTCCACTAAGCAGTTTTACCGTAGATCGGCGAAAGCTCGGCAAAAACGGTTTTAGTCATTTTCAAGAAAGAAAAATAGCAGCAGCTCTAGGCCTCAATTTTAAAAATTATTAACCTTTAACGGTTTTACAATATACTACTGCATGTAGAACAACATCATTCAAATATAATGTCTTTAAAGTATAATTAATTATAGTTTTAGCGAGTAACCTGCTTTAACTATAAGCCTGCATGACTAATATAGTTTATTAATAGTTACTAAAATTTACCTTCGTTGTTTGTCAACTGTTCTGATATTTATTTTTTAAGACTTTAATTATTTTAGGTGACTACAGAAAGTTATTCACGTGTTTGAATTTATCTACCTGCTAAAACATTTTTTCAATACCTAACCAATAACAGTTCAATCCTGTTTCGGTAACTGATATCTTTTATTGAAATGGCTGAAATGGAAATGCTTAATACTGTGTTGCTGTTTCTTGCTCCGTTGCTTCCTTTTGTTTACTTGAACAAATTGACTTCCTTAATCCGATGTCCGGATGTCGATGAAAATATGTGGTGCTTTTAATTAATATTTGGAAGCTATACTGACGAAACAGATGTTTTATAGGACACTTTCTGTTTGTGGAAATGGCTAAACTTTGACAACTTTACTATTAAATAAAAAAAAAAAACTACTGCTTGTCTCCAATGATCAAATTTACCAACCTTATATTGTCTTTTTAAAATTTAGAAGAATTAAAAAAATGCCAGGCTCATTTCTCGTCAGGACTCAATATTATTTGTCCAGGCCTGTTTTGAGGTATTGTTATATTGGTATTTTTTTAAGTTCAACAAAATCCGGCACTGATCACGGTTCAATTGATCTTAAACAACGTTCGATAAGTTAATCATCTTTTATACAGATACAACACATCACATATTCGGCAATTCAAGTACGCTGTCATTCTATGAGGAGCGATACTGAGTTCGCGATTCTCTTTATTCAATCGCTCCGCCTTGTGGTAAATAAAAAGTTATCAAAAATATATCTATTTATAAAAATCGAGGTTAGTAACAGATTCTCATTTATAACATATTTAGGAACGTTTTAAAAGAAATTGGAAAATCCTCAACAATTTTAATTACTTTTACCTAGTTATTAATGGCAAAACCAAAGTCTTGACTGAAACAAAGACTGTGTTTGCGGCTGGACTAATGTGTACTTTTGTCGCAAAGAAAATATCTATAAAGTAAATTAAACGTTGAGCATTGGAGTGGACTGTACCTGTCTTTCTTCAAGTTCTTTCTCAGTAACAGCATGGTCTACTGAACAAATTAGAGTTTTGGAATGAAAAAAAAAATGGCATAATTTCTGTACCTTTTTTGTATTCTTTCGAGGCCATACGTCTGCCTTGTGGCTCTAAGTTGAGTCAGTTTGGCGAAGAGGCAATCCTGGCCAGTGCCGCCAGCGAACAGACAAAAAGCAGCAAATAGCTGGCCGCTTTTATTAATCCTTGAAGGGAACAGTAAATATATTCACTGTTTATTTTGTCTTTAAAATAGGCTTTTATATGCTAATCCAACAGCCAGATGTAAAAAACTGTTTGCTAGAAAGATGTATGAAAAAATAATTAAGACGATAATCTCCAGTGCACCATTGGTGGCTAGATCTGGCATAATGAGGGTTCTTAGTGACATTTTGCTTATCACTAAAGTTATGCTCTAAACTTTTTCATAGTCTTTATAAAAATATTATGGTTCATAATGGTTTTCAATGAATTTGTAATTTGTTGCAGGGAAAATTGATTAATTAGAGGCAAACTCGCCTTAGCTCAACTGAAACGTCAGGTCGTCTCATAAAGTTATACTCGTTTTTTTAATTAAATTTGATTAAGTTTTAAAAGCGTATTACTTGTGGAATGTTTTTATAAATAATAATCATTAAAGGAGAACTGAATGCTAAAACTAACCTATTTTTATTTGAATCTGTTGGTATTGTAGATTAACTTTGTGAAGGAGATAAAAAACGGTACCGATTAGCAAATGATATGTGTTCCAGGAAAAAGATAAAAAACGGTACCGATTAGCAAATGATAT
>JAOBBB020198263.1:0-11835 GCA_025331005.2 Zoanthus gigantus
AACATCAAGGTCAACTTGAAACTGTAAGTACTGTAGTTAAGTTTAAATAGCCGATGTAGAAAATGGGGAGAAGGGAAGGGGGAGGGGGGATCACTGACGTTGCCCCTACCTATGAGGGGGGATCACTACAGTGTTGTGTTGTTGAAGGGGAAATCTGCAAAATTTTACCATGTCTGGAAAAAATCCTCCGCTCCCACCCCCAGGCGAGAAATAATGATCGGTCCCTAAGAACAATCACTTGGCTAAAATTCTCATCGGACAAATTTAAGAATTGTATTTAATCATTGCACACAGATTGAGATGTACATGTAAATTTATATTATCATTTCTAACCGCTATTTTTCAGTTTTTAAAAGCAACCGAAAATGGTAACAAAAACTTGAATGCGCCTACGCGTTACATAATGTACGATACTGTATGATAAAACGTTTTGTTTGGAATCTATTCAGTTTTGCAACAATAATATGGCATAACTACTTCGTTACGACAAACTTAGCCTGTTTAGAAATATCAGGACTGATAAGAATAATTTAAGAACAATTTGAGGCCGAAATCGCCAATAAGTTAAAAACAGCCCAGCCTTAGCCGAAAGTTACCGCAGGTTTTTCTGTATGAGAAGTAGTGTTACAGATATATTGTAAATCATTATGATATTTTTCAGGACTGTAAAACTTTTTAAAAGAGAACAAACCACCCTTACTCCACGGTTTGGCCAAAACCTACACGCATGCGCACAACCAGCTTCACCCGAGTAACTACAATGCAAGTGACTGGAGCAACCGTGTACAGCTGTTTCGTCCTTGTTTGGACTCATCGTGTAATAGAACGCCAGGGCTTACTCCTGAGCGGGCTAGCTACCTTCGCAAGATCTTATTATCAGCTATTTTGAGATCTTTAGGCCTCATCAGTACGGTATATAGCTTTTCAGCCACAAGAAAAGAGATACACGGGCGTTTTCAGAGAACTGCTTTAAGGCTGAGTCCCACTGCATGCATGTGGGAGCTTGGTTGGGGTATGCCAACAATCTTCAAGTATATGTACATTAGTACATTCAGATTTACATTAAAGAGAAAAATTCAACAAAGCTAAAAGAGGTTTTCAAGTTTATGAAATATTTGGAAAAAAAATTATCTTTGGCTGCCCAAGTGGTTGGGCGGGGGATTTATTTCAATTTGCCAGAAGTAGTATGGCCCCAGATGGTGAGGAATTTTATTGTTGAATTTTGTATGTTCTTCAGAACCAATCTCCATCTATATCCCTGGGTGGGGGAGATAGGGATTGACTTTGATTAATGCCTAACATAAAACTATAGGGGCATTACTATAGCCAGACATACAACGTACCAGAACTCTAGTGTTATCAAAATAGTAAATACATGATCGATATATGAAAGGAAAATATAAATAGAAAAAAAAAGATTAATAAATCAAAAGGAAAAGCGATGACCTCCAACTGCGAAAGGCCTATATATAGGAGGCATTACTAGCTAAATCTACCATAAATAATAAAGATCCTTATTGTTAGCAGCCATGAAAATGTTTTAGTTGGGCCCTCATATAAGCATAGGTTAAAACGTTAAACTAAGGCTTGCATTATTGTACTTAAACATGCTTAAATACTAGAATTTAAATGAAATTTTGTCATCTTTGTGTTTTCGATTAGTTTTAAAACGTTGTAGGTTAGTAGTACAAAATTTCCTGCAAATCTGAAAAGAAAAGTGGTTAGTTGCTACAATACTGTGGATTGCGTTGTCTTCACCGAACAGGAAATTTCCTTCAAAAGTGAGAGTATTAATCCCTGACAATCTGGCGTCTGCAGCCCTAAGCCAACCGCACTAGTTGTCTTTGGACAGAATGTCTTATCAATAAAATGTTTTAAAAGCGGCCAATAAAGTTTATGTTTCAAAAACTGAAACGGGAGAACTTTGGGAAATGACAGATAAATAGTAATTGTTTAATTTATGGCAAAACAAACTACATGTTTTAGTAGCATTTAGCAAAAACATATTTTAAGAAAATAAAACGTACGTCGCATGCTTTTACTTAATTAAGAGAATTAAATAATATTTGTCATAATAAATAAATAAATAAATAAATAAATAAATAAATAAATAAATAAATAAATAAAGGTACAACAATTAACTTTTATATACAATACAGCAACATCTCTCAAGTTTACCACATCTGGAAAAAGGAACAAATCATTAGTCATAAACAGCGAAAACTGTAAAGTTATAACTTTATTTTTGCATGAAGAAGTTAAAAATCACTCAGTTAATCCATTATCGTTTGGCTTTTTAGTTTAGAAGCAAAGACAGTTGCATGGGTTTGTCACAAGTTGTCGATTCATAATATCAAGTCTGCTGTAATAACAATAAAAAGGTAACAGAATCACTAATATACGACAATAACCTCATTTAACAGTTGTTTTTTAATAATCGAAATTATCTTAGAATGATGTTTAACTTTCCATGATCGATTTTTCAGTTTGCGCAAAAAATGTCTTTCAAAACATATATTTTTGTCAGTCTGTAGATATTTCTTAACAAATTTATTTTTCCAATTGTACAATTTGTTTCTCTTTATCCAACTTCACAATTCTTTATAGTTAATTGTTTTGAACGATTTATAATCAGTTGACTTTGTATGTGACTAGCTCATTTCAGTAATTGCATAGGATCAGTCACTATAGCTTCCACGGAACTACGGTAGATGGGCCCGAGGCCTCTTATCGGTCAAAGAAATTTTTGTACAAGATAGACTGGTACGAGATATTTTGTAAGCGGCTTCAGTGGTTGCGTGAATTTTAACAATAGAAAAATATAATTATCGACCTAAAAAAAGTATAAGGTACAGGGATTTTATTAGTACGAAGCAAAGAAGTCGAATAATCAACTGACCTAAAGCAGTAAATGTCATAAATGCAATATACTAAATTATAAATAGATATATGAACAGACATAACTAGAATGCTGCTGAAAAAATAGCAAAACAGTTACTGTTTATCAGCTACTAAATTCTAGTTAAAATTAAAATTACTTATATTTGTGTAAACACTGGCAATAGAAACTGACTAGTGAAAACCGTTACTGCGGCATAAAAGATAAGAGTTAGAAGTAATTAACCACTAAAGTTATTAGCTGAATTAAATTTATCAGGTTGCAGAAACAAAATCTTTATCCGTCTTTACACTAGAAAACAACTGCTTGTCTTGATTCTATCTGCGGTTCCAATATTCACTTGGAAAGAACCCAAACGCCTATCAACTTGACACAAAAAAGTTTTGGGCTTATCGCACCGTTTTTTAACTGTAAACAAGATTGGGTGACAAGAACTCTTGTAGTTGTAATAAAACCTGACAACTGATATATTTCAGATAACACTGAGTATTATCACTTGTTGACCATTTTTTCTACAGAATTTTTTTATTCACTAACAATTGCCCATGCCGGAAAGCAACATAATTTTCACCTAAGGATAAAGTCTTAACTCTGGAGTACTTTTCACCCTTCATTTCTACAACTATTGTCTCATGAGATATTAAGCAGAAAAACTGACAACTGAACCGAACGTAACGTTAAACTGTAGATGTTTTGAGCCATAAGCCGGAAGGGCGCAGTTGGTTTTGGTTCCAAAAGGATTTGGAATAAAAGCTGACTTGCGACTGTTTTGAGGGGGTTTAAAGTTCATGTACGATTATTCAGATATAATCTACTAAAAAAAACAGTGGCGAGACACTAGAGCACCATATTGTAACTCAATATAATCCATGTTTTTGTTGTCGGAAGTCGACTAAGTCAACGCAGAGGAAAAATGACTGATTTAGAAGTTTATTTAAGGAAGTGGGTCGAGTTTTGAATTTCTTTATATATCAAAGTTAATTCTTTGTAGGAAACATTATGTTTTAGTTAACAAAATAACTGCCTAAACGCTTACTATTTATAAAAAACCAACATACAATTCTAAGTAAATCTGAAAACAACAGCGAAGCAGGTTAATATTTGGTTGTTTCCGGAGTTCCGTTTGAAACAACTTCTTTGTTTTTGTTCTGAAGCTTTACCAAACCTGTCTACAGAGGTAACTTTTTGGAATTTTGGAGCAGAGCAACAATTGGGAACAGTGTTAAACAGTAGGCATAGAGGAGCAATACACGTAGCCTGCACAGTAAGCGTTCGGTCGTTTCCCGAGCGTCCAAAGTTTCGTAAAACGCTATAGCCTGTGAACATGCTGTTCGAGGAAAAGGGGGGATGAGAGCCTGTTCACAGCGGGCTATAAAACGCTTGCTACATACGCAGGCTACAATACACTATGCTTTATGACCTAGCGATGATACTATATGATTAGAATTACCAAAACTGAGTGCGCTTCACAAAAAGCCTGCGCGCGCAGACGTCTTTCAGTTACAAATATTCTGCTAACTCGGTTCGTTTTGGCGCACGCTATTCACACAAAAAAAGTTGATGAAGAATAACATAGGTTTCCGGGTGGGGTTAAGTAAGGTTGAGGTAATATCTGAACCAAATAAGCTTTAGAATCCCCGAAAACATGAAAATCGGAAGTTCTAAAATCGGAAAGTGGTAGAAATAACGGGAATGCCAATGCGAGACGAGTTGCACAACGTAAACATCCCGTACGCTGACTAAAATCGGTGGAAGAAGACAGATAAACTTTACGTAATGATTTCAATTACAAGTTAGTTAAGTGCCATTATGCCGCTTGTGACATCGGTTTGCGCAGTGCCTATGCAATTTGCAATATTTGCTCCGGCGCTCTCAATGGCGGTGATCAAAAGATTTTTAACATTGAGTTGTCTAACTTAAACCTAAGTAAAATTACCGAAACAAAAACAAAACAAATCAATACTGGAAACTTAAACGCCAGTCCATATTTATCACCGAGCAAAAATCATCAGAAAAAGCTTAACGCATTTTATCTCTCTTCACGCATTTTTAATTGCATGTTTATTATCTATATTAGTTCAAGTTAACAATCACCTAACAAAAACTTGTTTTTCTCTTTCGTTATCACGTTGATTCATCAATAGTCAAATCTTTACTGACGTAATTGCTTTACGTCTCAATCATCCTCATCAGTAGACAACTTCAAGTGGCAAATGGACAAAGATAAAGAAGGTCTGTGAAGAAAACATAAAGCCCGTTAATTCTTTTTAGTATATGCGTGCAGTTTCTTACAGGCTATGGTCTATCGATGTCCGAAAAATCTAAACAGAACTCTAATTTTCAAAACGATTTATCAGAGTCACATTCCGTTTGAAACATGTGACTTAGACAAAGGAAGGTTGGCATTTTTATCACCGCCGTATTTTTTATTTTTTCTTCCACTAGAAATCACAAATTATAAATGATATACTTCTGCTTTACCACAGTCTATAATAATTAACTACACTGATCCGCCTAGATTAGACACTTCTATTTGCGGATCAGCTTGATCATGTAATATATGGATGCAACTTTTTATTTTGAATAAATTATTGTTGTTGTTGTTGTTTGTTGTACGTAAGGAGGTTCAAGGAGCTGAGGATTGAGTGTTTTCCTACTCCGATGAACGACTAACGTCAAGTTCTTATACTACTTACAGAAATGAGAAAGATTTTAAACTTGATAAATGCCTCATGCTTTTGGGACGTTGCTTAAACGATAATCATCAAATGTAGATAACACATATACGTTCTGGCAGCTAACTTGAAGCTACTAAAATGGACACTAAGGCCAAGTTGTTTGAGGGCTCTACTCCTTCAATCTATCATAGATAAGAATGAGCCCGAGTCAGTTAGCAGCCATGGACAGCTTTTTCGGCCTTTTTAGACCGCGTGAGTATGACATACTTAGTAATACACAGGCTTAGGTTCCTGTAGAAGATAATATTATACAGTATAATGAAAGCGTAATACATGAGTTAGTACTCTTTACCTACCCATTTGGCGCTCATCAAGCAGCTTTATTCATCGCACTTCCAGCTCATAATATCAGGGGGAACATTTATTTCCAAATTGATTTTAAAATCAGATTTTTGGTAAGGTAATGAGACAAATAATGCAAACAAAGATTCACCTTTTGAAGTGGGCTTGTACAACGAAGGCCAAAGAGCCACTCCGTCACAGACCGCACACGTTGTGAAAGCTGGTGTAGGTTGCCTGGCGAGTCTCCTGTGACACAACAGGACGAGATAACGAGGAGAACAAAGAAACCATTTAATCGCGGTTATGAGTGAAGAGGATGGGTGGTTGAGATAAGTATTGCAAATTCTTCACAGCTGAAGTCATTTGTTGCTTTAAAGATCTTCAATATGTTTCTAATTGTGGGAAACTATAGAAGCGTTTGCAACTCTTTATTAAAAACAGAATTTGTCTCAAGTAGCAAAAAAAGTTTATTGAAAACAGATTTTGTCTAAAATGGCGAAAAAAGTTTAAAAATTTTAGTTTCGATTTGGTTTTTCATTTTGGATGGCATCATTTTCCTTTTCCCAAGACGGATTGAAAAGTTTTAAAACTAGTTTAAATCTCTACTATTTTTTTCCCACTCAAATATCCACCAGAACAATACTTCATTTTAATTGTCCACATGGATGACTCATTTAATTTATATAGTTACTATTTTAAAATAATGTCAGTTATTATATTGTTCAATAAAAATCTGCCACTTTGTCTGAAATCGCGTATGTCATATATCACATAACATCCCACTGACCATCGTAAAACCCTTTGCGCCTGATAAAATTCAAGTTTAAAATACTCGAATACTCTTCCTTCGCTGACAGCAAATCACATGTTCAAAAAAAATGCTCAATCCTCAACTCTTTGCACGCAACTAACACGTTCTCGGCGTAGAATGGAGCTCAAATTAGGGGTTCGATTTATTCATTCAACAAGGAATATCAGCCCTAAATTCATTTTAAAGCGAGCTCAAACCACTGTTTTAAGCTACTAAATACTTGTTGAAATCTATTTTAAAAATTCCATTGAAATGTGTTGGTGAGTAAGCAAACTACTTGGTTTAAGCAACTCTAAATTGAAATGTTTTATACACATCGTCGTAAAGGAAACACAAAGCTGACGTTTCGAGGGTTAACTTTGGTCAAAGCAACTCGGCAGTGTATGGTAATGACGAAGAGCTGATACTCGAAACACCGGCTTTGTGTTCTCTTTTATGCGGCAATGACTTTGAAACATTTCAACTTAGAATTCATTTAGTACATCAGAGGATATTATATGACCGGGATACTAGTTCATCCGGCTTCCAGTGCTGAAGGTATATCTTACGAGTGAGCGACTAACGTTTCCTTTTTTTTTTTCTAATTAAATTGAAGATCTAGAAACTTACAAATGACTTCATTTACAACACGTAACTTTGACTCAAAGTTTGAGGTTGGTCAAAGCGACTCGACGCGAAGTGAACGAGTGAGTGGCTGACTTTCAGCACAAGAAGATAAACTTCGTATCCCCAAGTGGCCATGTAATATTCTGTTTATTTTATAGATATTGGTGAAATTTCCACATTTTGTGAATGAAATTTCAAAAGAACTGGCCGCACGCCTGAGCCGGAAGCTCTCTTGTAATTGGTTGATCATGTTAGTAACCATGGCGACACCAATATCCTTACACGTGAAAGATATAAATAGTATTTTCACTGGGCGCGATGAAGATATGATTTTTAAGTAAAAGGATCGAAGAATCCTGGCATTTTATCAATATCTATATAATAAATTACATGTTTTAAATAAAGCGCTATAAGCTAAATCTAATGTACTAAATATTCAATGCGGAGTGCCCCAACTCCTCAAGGCTTCACTCTTGGACCACTTTTATTTCTTTTTTATATTGATCTACCAAACTGTCTTAGCAAATTTAATGCTGGAATCTTTGCTGACGATACAACTCTCTTTTACTCTTCAAACAACCCCCTAAACGTACATAATACGATACATAATGAATTTCAAAGTCTTCTTGGTTATTGTGCTGCTAATAAATTGTCTGTTAATTTTACAAAAACTAACTACATGGAAATTGCCCCAACTCATAAACCAGCTGATAAATATACCTGCAATGATACTGGAAAGAAACCGCATATAAAATATTTTGGAATTTATCTTGATGCAGGCCCGGTGGAACGAAATTTTGAGTGCGGGGCTGATTGAGCGCTTGTTTAAGAGATACAAATAATTCACGATTTTCGTTTTCGTTGCTCTGCAAAAAAGTGGGGGGCTACAGCTCCCCGGCCCCAGGCCCCCATGTTCCGCAGGGCCTGTGATGGTAATCTTTCCTGGTCTTTTCAGATTCAGCATATAAATAATAAACTAACTAAAAATCTAAGTATATTATATAAAGTGCTTCTTTCTTTAGAATTGCTTAAACAACTCTACTACTCACTTTTTTATCCCTATTTACAATATGGCATAATGAGTTGGGGCAACACATATAAGACGAGATCAACCAAAATAAAGTCCAAACAAAATAACTGTGTCCGCTGTGTTTTATTTGCTCATAAAAGAGAAAGTAGTCTGCCATATTTTAATCTTCTTGAAATTCTCAACTTTGACAATATCTATAAATACAAAGTTTCATTACTTGCACATAAATTGACTAACAACTCACTTGATACTCCTGAAGCTTTGAGTGAGCTTTTTCTCAAAGTATCTGATGTCCATAGCTACGCGATACCAGGTATGCATCTAATCTGAACTTCTACAAACCAAGAGTAAGAACTAATTTTGGCAAACATACTTTTAGGTTTGCTGTATCTAAGATCTTTGAGGAGATTCCTGCTTCCCTAATACATTTAGTTTCAATCAGTTTAAATTTCGTTGTAAACTTTTCTTTTTAACTAAGCAACTCAAGTCCTGAACACAGCCAACAACTGTAACTCTGCCGTCCATGGCACTATTGCACGTAGCAAGTCAATTCTTGTTTAGATCTTTTGTTTTGATCACAGGGTGACCCTTTGTGTTGTTTATTGTTTGCGATTGATATGGTAAAATGCGCCCATCAGTTTTGCCTCTTTTGCTACCGTTGTTGTAGGAGTAAGTCGGTCCTCTGTGCTGGCCAAAGTTTAGCCACGCCGGCTTTGCTGAGACCAGGACAGAGGCCAGCAAAACCAATAAATTAGATAAAAGAAGTTGGAAGTGAAGAGCTAGTTCCCCGTTACTAATGGCGGAGCACAATCTGGGCAGTTGAAGGTTCTGCCCTTCAACACGATCCTGGACCTCGAACCGAACTTGTATGTGAAAGAACAGGAGACAAAAACTTCCTCTCAGTTCTCTTTCGAAGATGACAAAAAAAAAACAAAAAAAACGGAACTACTAATGCAGCCAGCCCAAAAATTCCAAAGTTCAAACAATTAGGAGCTGACCAGGAGCTGTTTTTGTCAGTATTTGAGAAACCTACAAAAAATCTACCGATTTCTTCGAAAAAATGCAGTACAACCGGTGTTTCTTCATCGCACAGTCTCCTTTATGCGGCACAACAGAAATCCAAGGACCACTATTAAAAAGGAATTTCAAACTGAATGGATTACCAAGCGTGAAGTTTTCAGACTATGAATGTTTTATAGGAACTGGATACGATCGATACGAAGATTAGCAACCGCGGTGAGTCTCTTTAAAATTGAAATGTAGGCAAGGTTAAAAAAAAAAAAATCCACAAAACGATATAAAAAATGATTGGTATATATGTTGAGATGTATTTTGATAGCCTCGTAATAAGATAATTTTAGAGTTATACGATGAAAATGAGCCTGTATTTTGAAAAAGGACGCGCAAAGATTGAATAGATATAATTATGAAGTCGAGTTTAAATTTTAAATAGTTGAAAAGATGTGTTTAATGAAAGATAAAACAAAAGGACTTAAAAATAAAAGTAATAATAAGAATAAAACTAGTTGATGACAATTGTTGATGATAAAGTAAATTAAATGAAGAAATGGTCGAAGTATTAAAAGAGCCTTGGTGTCAGGAGTGAAATTGTGAAATTTTTGTAGTATTAAAGAGAGTAAGCTGAAGTATATATCGTCAAATCGAAAATGAATTTTGTGATAAATAGGAGTCGGCCCTGTATGATGAATTTCAAGTGACGCTAAAGTGAAATGAAAAGAAGTTGATAAAAGAATAATTTAAATTGGCGCAAGTTTGTTGTCATAGAGTAAAAGAAAAATTAATCAATACGAAAAAATTTACATTCAACTTGCCTGCATTTCAAATTCTTGAGGAGACTTACACAGTTGATATAGTATTTGGAAGCAGTGTGTCAGTTATGTTAACAAGATCAATGACGGAAACTGGACTTCTTGTTTGCCGGAGATGTCCTCGTTGTATTCGTTATTTGCCTTATTGAATGAACTTCAGTTTTGAACATATAGTTTTAGTTTCCGTATGTAAGGCGCGGATTTACTATATCAATTGCAAAGAAATGTTTAGTCATTTTAAGCCGCGAGGGCGCGTCTTCGCAAAGGGAGGAGTCATGTCGCGTAGCAAGTCAACTCTTGTTTAGATCTTTTGTTTTGATCACGCGGTGACCCTTTGTGTTGTGTTTATTGTTTGCAATTAATATGGTAAAACGCGCCCATCAATTTAGTCTCTTTTTGCTGCCGTTGTTGTAGGAGTAAGTTGGTCCTCTGTGCTGGCCGAAGTTTAGCCACGCCGGTTTTGCTGAGGCCAGGACAGAGGACAACAAAACCAGTAAACTAAATAAAAGAAGTTGAAAGTGAAGAGCTAGTTCCCCGTAACATAGCACTATAACTGTTCCAGTTCTTCGTTTAGTTTGCTATATAATTTTAAATTACTCGAGAAAAGTACTCAATCGTTATAGGTTTTTACTACAGTGATGCAATGCAAAAGCGGAAAATCTTAGCACCCTCTGTATTAATTACAACAATCGCAGGCTCATCCGTTCTTCAGAGAGGCCATGGTATTCGTTCCCCGCTCCGACATAAAGTCGATCTTATCCGTCCATGAACTTTGCGCCCGCTTTACTTTGTTTTTTAAATATTTCAATAGATTTCCTTCCAAAAAGAGTTCATAATTTTTTGCACATGCGTTCTAAATTTGTTGTGAAGCCAAACTATTTGTCCGCGATCATGGTTATGCGAAACTCTAGCTGACATTTCTTCCAATAAATGACTTCTTCATTAAAACCCCTTTCTCGTTTATTGTTATGATTGTGTGTTAACCACTAACTGACCAATCACAACGCTTTTGCAGTGCGCGCACTTTGCATTTGTCGCCATAAGAGACTTTTCACTGTCAACAATTGTCATTTACCGCAAAATTTCCGTGAAAAAACTAAAAGCTAAAGATTTCTAAGCTATTCCATTCATTTGGCAACAAAACTATGAATTTCCAACAGACCTCAGTTATTGTCGACAAAACAGAAAAAGAAAGTCTCTGTGAAAGAGTTTCACTCGTGGAAGATAAACTGAAAGAAATAAAATCCATTTACCAAAACTACAAAGAAAACTCTGAGGCCTTGCAAGACGATGTGCAGTTCATACTGGCGGACACAGAAATGTGGATGGAACGAACACGACAAATTCATGAGGAGGCCAGAATTGAAAAAGAACGACATCGTCGTTTACACAGTCGGAAAATTTTTGAAAGTTTTAGAAGCGCTTAGAAACAACTAAAGGAAGAATGTACCCTTAATTTATCGCATCTTTTTTGTTTTTTCTCAACGTACAATTTATATCATATTTGACTTTGTTATATGTCATAATATGTTTCATGGTTTCTGGATATTGTTCTTTGTCCATTCCTAAATGTGACAACACTTGGTCCTAAATGTAACAACACTTGGTCCTAAATGTAACAAAACTTGGTCCTAAATGTA
>JAOBBB020198357.1:0-11835 GCA_025331005.2 Zoanthus gigantus
GTATATTCATTTTATTGACTGATGATTGGCGCAAATGAACGCGTATTTTGCCGTAATGAACAGCAAAAGGTGTAAAACATTAGAAGAACAAAACCAGTATTTGAAGTATTTTCACACGTCGCCATCGTCGATTAAGTACTGACCAAAAATCGCCATATGCATATTTTCGCTCCCAAATGTTCGCCACCATAAAACAAACCAATTTCAAAAATTGTAAATCCGGTACTTAGTAAATCTGGCAAAGGGTTAAATTCCATTTTAAAAACCCAATTAGAAAAACTGATCAAAAATGTCGACAAACTGCTTCACAAGAAACCCAAACTTCAAACTTATCTAAAAGGGGAGATAATTGTTGGAAGTGGGCCAAAAAGCCCGCCAAATTAAATAGCTTGAGTGTATACTCTGAACAAACAACTTTCGCTGGAGTAAAAGCTCAATAAAAATCATTTTCGTTGATATAGGAAGTGGTTTGAATTTTTTGAAGACTCGGCCATGGTTAAATCAAGAAACAAAGGTTATGATTTATAGCCGCGCGGTCTTGCCGGTTAGTGACAGAGAACCCGAAATCGAGTGATCGATTTTGACAAATTGCAGGAGCGGATTTTTTACAGTGAACGCATGTTCCTTATTGCAGTGATACGAAACACAGCACTGCCTGTCATTAGCAAAAAATGTTTATTCAATTTTCCTTAGTTTACACAACTGTCGCTATTACACATTTTTTTTAAATAATAATCCAGTTTATAAAAATCACGAGTATCAGATTTCGGAAAATATAAAAATTTTTCGTTTTCGTGACTATGAGTTTGACTATGGAAACCTTGAATGTGTTTTGATCGATCAAAGGTGAATAAAATACTAGTTATTTCTTATTCGTTCTTCCACCTAATGAAAATAGTTTCCGGCTTGCATTGTGAAAACTTACTTCGGTCAGCCCTCTCGAATTAGTGAAGTTTGAAATTCACAGCTGCTTCAACAAAATGAGAACCTATTTTGAAACTATTATTTAAGGCTCAAAATGTCAAAATTTTAAGAATTGCGAGGCTCGGAAAAATAATACAATTCGTATAAAAAGAAAAGTGTGTATTGTCTGCATGCAAGCATGATTCTACTTGAATAAAAGGTGCTTTATAAATTATCGTCGGTATTTGCTAATATATAGATTTTATGTTGACACGCGTTCAACGAACACCTGTGCGATCTATAGCCAATTACTTGCGATCATTTGTGCAAAAAAATAAATATAAGTCAAATAACCACTTCAAAAAATTCTCTTCAGCAATTATCCAGGTTATTTACGAAACTTTTTCAAACCTAGAACACCTACCTACTCACTATGGAGAACAATGCTCTTTCCCTCCCACGCCATTAAACTACAACATACGCCATTCCTTTTCATAGTCTACAAAAAAATTCTGTAACTCACTCCCATAAAATGTATGAAAAATAGCAGATTATACGGAATTTGTAAGAAAATTATGAACTCACAGTAAATACATATCTTAGTTTTTCTCTTTTAATGGTTTTTGTCTTCTCTTTGGTTATAGTTTGTTTTATTAAATCTCTCGAAGATATACTAGCTATCTTGTATATATTGTATATATACACTAAAATTCAAGGTGAAATAAGTTTGTATGTATGTATGTATCAATTTAAAAAAAATGTTTTGGTGCCTGGGACTTTGAGCAAAACAATTTCGCTTCAAGCTGACGTTAAAAAATTACGCTTTAGTTGCGATAGGCGACAAAATAAGCTTGTTTCGAAATGTGTTCAGGCCGTTTAGAAGATTATATTAATTTATCATGGACAATTACAATTGCCCAAATTCCCTGCAGTTCTACTGTAAGGGCGACTGAAGCAATCGAGGACTTTTGAAGGGGTTTTAAAAGCGTTTTTAGCAATTCGGGAAGATTTTCATGCCGAGCAAGTCTTAGATGTTTCGGAAGGGAATAGTTTAACCATTTGTTCTGCCTAAATTTAGCAGCCTTCATTGTGTAAAAGGCACTGGCACATCAGTCACTCAAACAATTCACTCGTTAAATAGTTTTTAAAGTAAGTTTTTGAAGCGCGTTGACGAGTAGTGTTACAAGTAAAGATTGACAATTTTAGGAAGTAACCTATTTTTTAACAAAGTGATATACAAGAAATAAAGACATTTGCAAGGTTTTTATTAGTCTTTAAAAAATATTAAATGGGATTTGGAAACCTGGAAATTTGGAAATCCGTAAACATTTCAAAACTCTTTTTTCAAATCTCGTTGGGTGCAGAGATCGATTGAATCGAAGACGATCTTAAAGCAAGAAAATTGTTTTTTTTAAAACTCTTTTAGTGTGGTTAATTTATTCATGAGACTAGAAATTGGCGATAGTCAGCTACTTTGTACATATTAGTCCATGCTTTGTAAATAAAGACTGATATAACGTCAACTTTACGATAACTTGCGTAATATCCTAATTTATTTATAGAGCCAAGAGCCTACGGTGCCTACTTGTACACGGTATGCCAAGAGCTCGCACTATTTATATAAACTGGACAAATCCACTACAATATATAGTTATGTAGTTAAACTATTATAGCTCTCTCAGTCTAAGTCAGTATTTATTCATGGCTAGTTTTAAAATCTAAGAGCATCAATGCGATCTATCAGTTATAATGCATATCATGAATGATTGAGGCTGAAGGCGTGATAACTTTTTTCCTATTCATATTCAACGCAATGATAGTAATTAGATCTTTTCAACATAAGCACGAACTATATCTTTTGGCCATTTAATTTATTTAGGAAAAACTGAGCTGTTCTTATACTGCTATTAGTGTAGCTCAGTATCTCTATTGGTGTTATCTTGTTTCACTTTTCTCGTCCTTGATCTCTTGTTCTAAATTCCAAATTTAACTCCTGATTTCATCAACAAAGTCCTTGATCCCTTTTATGTTTTTTTCATTGTGGCATTTGATATATATGCCGGGCTTGTACACAAGAATTTTTCTCCGGGGGGATGGGATGATGGGGGATTGCGAGAGAGGGACGAAAGCACAAACATTCTGAACATACATTACCTGCATTATAATCGCGGTTGGAAAAAAGTCCGAATGTTTAGAATTACTACAAATTGGAGTTTTTTTTCTTCAAATCGTGGCAATTCACCAGCTCTTGATACTAAACTGTTTTTGTGATTGATATCGTTTTCAAAGTAATAAATTAGAAAATGAAAAACAACCAAAAACGAGATAATCAATAGCATCTTCCAGACGGTTCCAGTTTTCATTTAAGTTTTAAATTACAAGACCTCAAATGAGTACAGGCAGACAAAATGATAAAAGATAGTGCTATCTTCCAGCTGTCTGGTATTTTCTCTCAGCTCAAGTTTGATTTCCGCTTAGAGTTTTTAAAAAAAATTGCAAAACTTGTAAATACAACAAAAAGTTCCCCGTTAATCCTGCGTGGGGAGTGCGTACGCACCCAACGTATCTCCCCTGCTTACGGCCCTGTATTAGTGTATGTTTTGTCTGTCAGTTGCGATTTACTCTTTTGTTGGTTTGCCTACATCTGCACATGAAAATAATTTTTCAGGGTATGAACTTACAAAATACGTCATAAACGTATTGTTAAATCAATCGCTAAAGACTAGTTCTTTTGTGTGCTTCTGAATAGAGCGGTTTAACAGTCAACTTTTGCTTTGAAATCACCAAGATCTAACTTTCCACGACATGTTGCCCACTCTTCCACTCAGACTGGATTTCATTATATGAATGGGGCTAATTTTAATTTAAGTGCATTCTGCAAAACAATTTTTGTTGGTATAGCCTGCAGCACTTTAAAGGTAATAAATAAAGAAAGAAGAAAATTCTTCAGATCTTTTTTCAGCAAGGTCTTTTCGAAATAGCTCTAGTCGTTACTAATCCTGTTAGCACGCCTCTTATTCCTGCGTGAAGTGGAAAATGTTATCACACTGTTCAGTATTAAATTATATTATATAAATCTATATTGTTGGAAGTTAATCTTTATCTATCATTTCTCTATCTATCATTATCAATATAATTTTATAACTTACTTTTGAATCGAATTTATTAATTTCGTTCTTTGTATTTATTTACTTGTTTATCACCTCGCTAGTGTATTCTTTTTTACAAAAATTGTTTCTGTGTCTCGAAACTGAAAAAGTGTATTTGTGAAGTTCACTTTGTAGTTAAGGCAAAACTCAAACTGTAATGAAGACAAATGAATTCGTTTTTCAGTTTTTACGTTTTTCAGCCTTAACGTTTCGTCACGGACTTTTGCTCCTAATAAGGTAGTTAGTCTATAGATAAAATACAAGATAATACAAATAGTGGGCAAGAATTTGAGTGCGTTTTTTAAGCCGGCTATGAGATACACGACAAAACAATTTAAAAACAAATAAACTTAGATTTATAATGTGTATTTTTGAAAATGATCTTTATTCAGAATGTTGTTTTTAAACGACATGAATAGACCGATTTATACATAATCGGTTTTGCTTGTCTAGATACTACTTTACCAACGATGTAGAGTTGTTATCGTTACTCCAAGCAGCATGCCTTTTCTACCAAATGAACGAAACTTACACATGTGCGTTACAAGAGTTAAATAGTGCTGTCGATTTATACCATTTCTTGCCAAGTGCAAAGAAATGTTATTTACTTTTACTGTGACGAAGGGCATTTCAGTTGACGTCACAGGGCCTAAACATGACCCTCGAGCAGTTTAACTTTTTAAGTTGACAGGCGAGTTTGTTTTACAGCATTCGGTATTTGCCAATCAAAATTTAAGAAGGTATTTATACCATCGTGGTTATCCTGCTAAAGTCAATTTCAAATGGACTGGCAAATTGGTGAGTCGAACATAACGATTTCATTAATTTTTTTAAAGCTGTTTCGCTGCGTTTTTTTCGAAATTGGGAAGTGCAAGACATGCGTTCAGAAAATTTGTAAAGAGAAGAAGCTACGTGACAAAAAGTAAAGTGTGCATTTATTAACATTCAAACTTGTCAGTGCCGCTTAAAGAACATCGCATAAAGACTTATTTTAAACTGAGCACTTTAGAATTGATCGAAACGTTTTACTGGTTTAATTTTGAAATTAAGCTTAACCAAATAACTACTTATAAAAACAATTAATCCATCAGCATGTACCTGGTGTTTGAAGTTTATAAGTATTTTTGCCCCACTCTTCAGATTCTTTTTTTATTAATGTGATATAATATATAAACTTAAAGCATCATATAGTGATGTGTTTTACACAAAAACTAGAAAACCCAGTATAAAGAAGACCACTTTCCTCTTTCCAATATCAATTACATAATATCCTAAAACCCTGGTTATTCCGCTATTTTCACTCACGGAAAGAATTTCAAGATATTGTCGTCTCTAGAAGTAGTATTGTATGGTATTTTAATTTATAAACACATTGCCATAAAAAGAATATTTGATTTATCTAAATCATCTTCTGTCTCAATTTTCGAGTGTGTTGGGGCATTTCACAAATACCTTGCATGATTGACCCATGACCTATTCTATTTGAGAATGCCAGGTACAAAACTGCATTCGGATAACCTACGATACGACTGACCAGCCTGCAGCACATCAAATGTGACACCCGAGAGAACAATTGAATTGCTTAATGTGGTGACGTAATAACGTCCGGGTTAGACATTCACGCGATCACTGCTGGGAATGGCGACCCTCTTTGGAAGGTCACGTTATATTAATAAAATGAACTATTATGCATCATTTAATAAGTGTAATTAAACTTTAAATATCACTTTTAGCAGTATCTTCTTAAATATATTAAATATTTGCTGTTTTTAAAATCAATCAGATATGTTAGCTAATAATACTCCAACGGGCAAGAGCATTTATTGAATTTCTCAAATCTTTAAGTCAAATTGTTCTCCAATATTACTGTCATGGTAATTTTATCAGTAATTACAAATTAATCGAACAGTCAAAATTGAAAAGCGAGCGTATATAAAGCAAAGTAAGAACAAGTTAGTCTACAGTCACAAAAGTAAATTATACTTTGAAATCAAACGCTCTTTTTGTTAACGTATCGAAGTTTGGATTTGAAGTAGCTAGAAATGCAATAATGTTTTTTATGAAGCTCAGAGTCAGCGAGTTTTGCTGTTTGCAACGTAACAATGTTATTAATCACAAGTTTTGTTATTTTTGAAAGTACTTTAAAAACGTTCTTCAATTCTCGCAAAGTTGAAAGTGTAAACATTGAATGATTTTTTATTGTTTTGTGATGTAACAAGTACGATTGACGTCAATTGACGTCATCATAGATGAACGAGCGACCCCTATCCAAAAACGAGTTTCGCGCAAATCAAATTTTACTTACAAGCTGAGCGTAAATGAAATTGAACACCTTTTTGCATACTAAAATACTTCTGTATATTGTTTCATTATTTATTTATACAATTCACACATAAAGAAACTGCGTCTAAAAATTAATCGTTTAAAAATAAAATTGAATAAATTTTGAAATGAAGTGGTTGCCCCATATATACTCTGATTTTCACGGCCGGCGAAGGTTGGTTGATATTTTATCTTTGATTGGCTGTTTGTGGTCACATGGGTTGCCTTTCCCTTCCGTCGGTTTCTTGCTCGGGAGTTGTGGAAGACGCTTAGGTCTTGTCAAGTGGATGTGTTTTTCTTGTGCTGGAGGATTAACCAAAATCATTGAACACACAGATATAATCTGTTGAGAATGGTAAGACAGACATAGATATCTTTTGCTCTTTCGGCAGTTCTTCAGTTATTTGAATGTACATTTTAAACGTTCTTTCCCGTATGTGACATTTTTTTCATGTCAACAATTCCGCATAAACCTAACAGCCCAAAAGATATTCCAGTTCGTTCTCCTTAACTGATATCTTGTCAGTTCTCTTCCATTCTTCAATTTTTACTACATTTAGCAATTGAAATCTAGCAGTGAAGTAGTGTAGCGAACTGTTTGGCAATGCTGCATTCTAGAACTGAACGTGCTTTTTTCCTCAATCACAGAAATGGAGCGTTGTTCGTGAGACTCGCATCGATTGTTTTTGAGTTGAATTCTTGGAGGGCTGGTTAAATACTCACTGAACTTTGCATGTAACTTGGTGGATAGCTTTCTGCTGTAATGGACTCACAAAATGAACCAGGTAACCATTGGGTTTTTCTCTACATTTCATTCTTTTTGGATTGTGTTCGAAAGTTAATCGAATAGCTAATCACAGACTCGATAAGCGCTAGCATGTGTTACAATTATAAACACGAATGTATATGTAGTATTTATAGTTTTCGTGCCTTCTTTATTCGCCTCGTGATTAACATCGGCTGTTAAGTTTGGTTTAAGAGAAAGTGGAGGGAAAGCTAATTCGATAACTAATCAACGGAACAATGTTCGTGGATAGAACAAACTCGTCCACAAGTATTCTGTTCACAAGTGCAATAACTCACATTGACAGCAAAACGAAGTAAGATTCTATAAAAAGACCCTATAGATAGTAACCTTCTGTTGAAATTCACAAATATTTTACGTGTACGTCAACCCGAGAGGGTTAAGTGATGTATTCTTTTTTTACCCTCGGAATCTCTCTCCAAAGTTGGAAATCTAAAAACGACCAAAAAATCTTAAGGAATCAAATTATGTAAACCGCAGGTTTTAGTTAACGAATGAATGATTGTAAAATTGTTACGCTTGAGGAATAAATTATTGGTGTTGAAGTTCTTTTCTATCACTTGCTAGCTTACCATTTGGTGGAGTACATGTGATAAAACATTTGCCTTCGCAGTTTTTTCTAGTCAATTTACATACGTTGTCACTCTTGATTTGTTGTTGCATAAAAAAAACTTATTTCACCATTTGCCTGAATATACTAAGGTGGTTACACAGTTTACTTACTGCTAACAATTTGATTTAGGCTTAATTTCGCTTCCAACTGTGTTACTTTGCGGAAAGGTTAAATCCAGCTACACCAATATATTTTGGTCATCAAAATGACTTTTGCAGTGGAAAAAGTATTCGCATTAACGAATTTCAGTTATAAACTTATATGTTGGTTTGATTTCGGCAGCAACTTAATAGTTAGAGGAATTTTCAATATTTTAGGGGTAAAATTTCGTATCTTTGTCCTTTTACAAACCTGTAACTTTAGAAGGAGTACTTGTATACAAGTTTATGTTTTTTTATAAAACGTCTTGTTTGTTTTGCCAGCATCATTGTACAGTAAATATTGTATTTCAGACAAGAGTGAAATGGATTTTAATAGTTCAATGAGGATTTGGACACTTTCATTTTAATAGCAAAAAAAAAAAACAGGAATGTTTTTAATAACATAAAATATATAGACAAAGTTAATGAGCCAAATTGTCTTTTACTTTGTTTAATGAGTCATGTACGAATGTTGTTGATGTGCGAATTCGAGTAATGTCTAAATTCTTGTAGTACGGTGTAGTTTGGTCAGAAAATTCATTCTAACATTTTCAAGCTTTGTTATTCAAATGTTGTCAATATTAGTTTTCAGTCAACTCGACTGCATTTTACCGTCATTATTTTCTTAAACTTTCATTGTGTTTAGTTTCTGTTGTAATTGATCAATATATTTTTATATTTTGCCCTAAATTTTCTTTTTTTAAATCTCTAGCAGTTTTAATTTATGATGTATATTTAAATAATTGTGTATGTTCCCCAATGTTTGATAAAATGTACTCATAATTTATGCTTCAAGACAAGCTAAATTAACAAGATGCTCTTGTGTTTTAAAATTCTTATTTTAATAAGCCAAACAAATGTGTTTCCTGTTTTTTTAACATGCAAGACAAAAATTTATGGTTGAAAATTGGAAAAGGAAGCACAAAGGGAGTCTTTAAATATATGATTAAATAATTTCTAATTATATCACAATTAATCTGGAAAGTCTCTTTGAAGCTGACTACACACAATGATCTGCAAAAATTGTTCTAACACTGGCATTCCAGTATTCATAGATCAATAAATTGTGAAGAAATAATAATGTCATAGCAGATATTGACATGAAGTGTAGAAGAAATCTCAATTGTTGCCTTTCTTAAAGTCATTCTTAACAGGAAATCGGTCACAGTAAAGCTAAACAAGTGAAATGATTTTTGGCATTTTTTTTCAGAAAACAAAGACATCACATGTCTTTAGTGCATATTACGTTTAAAACTAAAAGTTACTCATTTTATTTAGAGTAAATCTATCATGGAAGTTTAAAGTATGTTTAAGTGTTTGTAAGCTTCTTTCATATGTTAAACAAGAGTGAAAGCAATTGCATCCATTTTTGTATAATATTTATATACATTTACACAAATGAAATATGTTAAATTTGGCTTCATTTTAACTCTTATTTTCAGATTTAAAAAAACAAGTTGTGACAGAAAATTAGTAAATAAAAATACAATTTAATAATATCCATATTTCTAAAAATGTGGTTTATGTGAATATGAATATTTTGCAGATTCACCTCATAGTAGAACTTCCTCAAGTATTGGAAACAAAACATTGACACAATTGTCGCACCATTTTAAACAAATGCATGCACCAGGTAACACTTTTACAATGAAACGTTATATAACATTAGCTATTGAGCTTGAGTGTGTTCCAGTCAATATTGGTATCATGCAATCGTGATTGAATAAGACAGCCATAATCTTGAGTTTACCTTTTCAAAACATGCATAACATAAACTTTAAACTGTTTTTTTTAAAAAGGTCATAATCTTCGTTTTGATACAACAAGAATCAGTTTAATTTACATCGCCAATCACAGTATTTAATACTTTCTCAAGCTTTTTTGACAAGATCTAAAGAGAAGTATTTTTTCATACCTTTCAAAAAGGGGATTATGAAAGAAGGGGGTTGTGCTTGTTTAGAAAATAGTAACAGCCAAAGACAAAAATACATTATGAAGTCCAAATGAAATTAGCAACTCAAGGTGTTTTTTAGAAGCCTGTTCCCTGGTACCAGCACCCATCTCATCATCAATCCAATTTTGATCGGGTTTATCCCTGTGAACGATGGTGGCTGGATTTACCCCACTTTGGCAGCAGTCTCTTTCCATTCTCCATCTTGCTCAATTCATGGCATCTTTTTCCCCAAATCAACACTTGCTCTCCTTTTCCACTTGTGTCTTCCACGTCTTCTTTGGTTGTCCTTGCTTCCTCTTGCCTTTAACTTCAACTCCAATGCTTTTATCAAAACATGCCCATCATCCCTCCTCAAGACATGCCTGTACCATCTCACTCCATTTGCCTTTGCCATCTGAACCACTGTTTCCTTCATTCCCACCATCTCCATTAGATTCTCTTTACTCTTTTTCTCCATTCATTTTGCACCACACATTGCTCTCACCATTGCTCTCTTGATCCTTCTCAAAATTACCATTTTCCCTCAAACACCGTGTCTCTTTCCCATATAACATTGCTGATCTTACACAACTCCAATAAACCATTCCTTTGATCTTAAGCGAGAATGTTTTTGACTTCAGCAACTCTCTGCATTCTTTCAACTTCACCCACCCAATTTTTGCTCTTGCTGTCACAGCTGCCTTGCAACCACCCTATCTTGCATTCACCCTATCCCCCAAATAACAGAAACCTCTCACCATTTTCACCTCTTCACACAACTCTTCCACCAGTTCTACTAATCCATCAACTTGCTTCTTGAATCTTACACACACAAAATCTCTACCCAACCTCTTTACTTTCATGCATCTTCCATGGATCCATTTCCCACATTTCACACACAACACTGAATTTGCCATTACTTTGCCACCAAATGGGTGGCGAAAGCAAAAATTATTGGGGGGAAAATGGAAAATTTAAAAGTTTGTTATTATCCCATCCCTCTCTCTTTCCTTCCTTCTATAAGTCGCAAACTAACTCTGGAAAGGTAGTTCTATATTTATGTTTTATGTTTCATCAATACCAGTTAGTACTTTTTTAAGGCCATTTAGGCTCCTACATTGTTTACAAAACACTGTTTCCGGGCAGGGCAGCACTCTGTCACTCTTCCTTTGCACTTCTGCAACCTTTTCATACAGCTCCTCCTTCACCAAAACTCCCACACCTCCTGTACCATCACTATTCTCAGACAACCACAACTTATATCTCCTACCCTTCACACCCATAAACCGCGCTCCTTGTACTCACCACCTCACTTCTTGCAGACAACACACATTCGTCCTCCTCTTCCTCAGCTCCTCACACACCTCTGTACCTTTCCCATTCGTACTCCTACATTCCAAGTCCCCACCCTCACCTCCATCCGCTCATCAGGCTTCCCATCATTCTGCAAGCAGTGGTTGTGCACCCAGGGTCAGGGGCTGCACCTTTCTGTTTGTGGTAGGCAAGTGTGGCCCACCCCAGCCTTTGAGCTGGCTTGTGCCCATGTTTTCTTGCTGTCATTATGAGGGTTTTATTAAAGCAAGTAGTTTCTACAGGGAGCATGCCCTTGCTTACCCCCAACCTCAGTTTTAAGAAATGTGGTGGGAACTAGCTCAAGAAGGCAGGGACGCTACTCCCTGAGACTGCATATGGAGTCCTCTACCGTCTACTTTAAACATAGTACCTGGGAACTTAAAGTATGAAATTAAAAAAAAATCGTCAAGAAAAGATATTAACCTCTACTAAATTTTAACTTTTCCCTTTAAGTTTTAAATTTGTTTTCTGCAGTTTTTTATCAACTTGACATCAGATCATGGAAATAAAATTTGTTTTAATGAGAAAGGCATTGCACAAGGTAGCTATAGCTGTGTAGTGAAATAAACAAATTCTTGCAGAGTAGTAATAATAATAATAATAAGTGATTTATTTAT
>JAOBBB020198445.1:0-20770 GCA_025331005.2 Zoanthus gigantus
GATTCTAACGAATCGAGTTGTTAATTCTTAACTTACAATGAAGTGCTTTAGACGACTATAAAATGTTTCGAAACCAAGACTTTATGTCATGGTCCATGTTTTGATGTTTGTCCGTTGTTTAATCTTGCGAAGATTGTCAACCCGCGACCCGCGGGTCCTCCAACAAGTGTTATCTATCATACGCTAGATAAACTTATTTAACATGATGTACATCAGTATTTAAAGGACCCGAGACCCGCGGGTCTTTACAACTTTTCGGAGACCCGCGACCCTCAGTTGACCCTCGACCCGCGACCCGCGGTTCATGGTATGTTCTTTCCACACGGTACTGTACAACCTGAATTCTTTCATCAAAGGATATGATGCTTATCAAGATATTAGGACTCCAGAACTGTTTGAGGAGTTGGTGGCAGTACGGGAACCACAAAACACCATGGACAAGTATGCTGTAAGTGTTACAAAAGCTGGCAAGGTGGTCGGTCATTTGAAAAAAGGGAAGACTGGGCGATTTGCGAAGATTATTTTCTACTTTTTGCGGGCTGATAAACAAAATTCGTGTACTGCAGTAGTTACTGGAAAAGCTGTAAACCGGGGTGATGGAGAAGGGATGTCAGTGCCATGTACGTTGAAGTTTGAGGGGCAAAAGAAACACATATCTATTTTAATGAGCTGGGCAAGAACGACAAGTAATGAGAATGAACAGACACTGCCAGACGTAACTGTGAAAACTGTTCAAACAAGCGTGTGATGTTGACAAAGGCCAGTTTGTTATTTTAATTGAGATTAAATGTCAGCTTCCAGTGTAAAAAATGATTTTTGGCTTATATCTTCCGCAAAAGGAAAATCGACTTTGAGTTATCGGGGTAAAATTACATAGAAAAGTACCTGAAGGGATGAAAAAAATCACTTTGTGTTAACGGGGTTTCAAGTTATTGGGGTTTCGAGTTATCGGGGTAAAAATAACAGTAAATATATGAAGCAAATCCAAAGGAAATCAGTTTTGATTCGAGTTAGCGGGGAATTCGAGTTACCGACGGTGTGAGTTATCGGGGTTAAACTGTATACAAATGTTTATTCTAAACACAAGTTTCTTAATTGTAAATATTACCACTCGTTATATGTTTTTTATTAGTGCATATTTTATTGTAAAATTATGCAATTCAGCGTCAAACTCCAACGTAATTTAATAAACCAGTCTATCTATCTATATCCTGAATTAAATGAAAATTAGGAATGAAAAGAACACTGCTGCTTTGCCTGGAGTCAAGAGAATCGACTTGAAAATTTATTTATACTTATAGTTTAGCCAGAGAAAGAACCGTGTACCCTTTAGATCATGATTGTGCTTTAATCTACCATTTTCTAAATAACACCAGAAGACTTAATACAATCAAAACAGAACAGTAACAATAATTGTTTCTGGACCTATCAGAAAGAACCCGGGAAACTGGCTTTTTAGTATGTTGTCTGAAGATTCTGCCTTCATCGAGTGATATCATGGATTCCAGCTCAAGCAGTGATTCAGAACTGGAGTTGCCTATTTTTGAGATCAAGAGGTGATCTATTGTTCAATTTTCAATTAAACCCTTTTGTGTTCTGGTTTTGTTACAATTGGGTCCTTTTAATTCTACAAACGATTTTTATTGTTTTTTCTTTTACAGCAATAAGGTCACTATGTGGCGAAAAAAACGAGATCGCATATAAACGGTAAGTTTCTTTTCTTGGCTTTTTTTATTTTTACAATCAATTGTATCTTTACTTTCCCATGCATAATGCAACTCTTTTACAGAGTACGTTTTGTGAATCGTATTCTTTTGTTAGTAGTTTTTTAACATGTGGCACCAGTAGTGTAATGAGACACTGGCTTTCATTCATTTTAGTCATTTTGACAATGCCACGCATGAAAGTTGACTTCAGTGAAGTGTGTACGTATATAAATATATTTTCGAATATACCTCAACAGGGATTGAGATAACACCAGCCCGACAGAGTTTGGCTCTGGCTATTAGATTGAAAATACATTTTTATTAGCGCGACTGGCAAATAAGAAATTATTTCATACTGTAATGTGGCATGATTTTTCTACGTAAAGACTTAAGTAGCTCTTTATTGTGCTGTAATAGATTAATCAAGAGAAACACAAACATCGCATTACTCAGCAGTTAGTATGCCACCGAATGTTAGGAAAGACAGTTGGTATGCCACCGAAGTTGGCCCGTAAAAGTTTTGCTGACCTCCCATTAGAAGTTTTATCTTTGTAACAGAGTATAAGCAACATTTACTAGTTTTAATCCAAACATGTTATTTTCGGATTACATTAGTAACAAGGAGAGAGTGATCAGATACTTCTGGCATAGATATTGTTATTTTTACAAACGGTTGTTACAGATTGTAAAATGATAAGATTGACAGTTCCTTATGGAAGCTTTAAAGATTGAAAATAAGTTTGTTCATTAGGTGCATTTCTTTGGGAAAAATCCTAATCCGGATTCTGAATCCAAAAATGGATTTTTCGTTTCTTTGTTAAAATCTAAGAAAGGATTGTGAATCCAATGAATCCGCTCGCAACGAGGATTCAATGGATTAATCTGAATCCGGATTCTTAGGATACTTCGCTTTTGCGGTTCTCAGTTTGGGAAAGGATTCGAAAAAACTACATGTGGCATGAGGTCTTCGCGTTAAAATCGTAGCCCGGGAAAAATCCGTTTTTGGATTTTTCGTTTCTTTCGCAGAAAAGAATCTCCGATTAATCTCTTTTCGGATTCTTTGTTTCTTTGGCAAAAAGAGAATCCGTGTGATCTCATGCAATAATCCATTTTTGGATTTTGCCAAAAAATGCACCCTAAGTTACCCAATAGTCAGAAAGACTCTGTAAGATCAATAACACTTTGTGGTTGTTGTAAGTCCAGTTCCAGCGTTGGTACTGACGACGGCATGTAAGTCTTACTTGTCGGTCCTTTCGCGGACTCATCAAAATAAAGTCAAGATCCTTGTACAAAAGCGAATGCTTGAGTTATTTCCCCAACAGTCTGTTCAACATCTTATATGTGCCACATGTATAATCTCGACAGTTAATTTTCTTGACTGGCCTATCTTATAACTTAATTATCCGACGAACTGCGAAAACCGAAATATTAGGAAAACTCTTAGACTTAGGTGGTTTGTCCTTTTGCTACTTTCTTAATTGCATCTCATTTCGATAAGATTAACGACCGTTTATGCTGCTGAGTTTAATTTGTTAGATTTGTACTGTTTTATTAATTTATTTACAGCAAGGATTCACCGAGTCTCTGGATTTTCGATATTTGAACTTAAAGGAAGTGCTGTCCCCGGGGTGTGACATTTCAAGACCATTTTGGATTCCTACTGTGGGGTTTTGGTAGAATTTGTAACTTTCCTCGCAGACGCTACTAAACTTAAAGGGAAGCCGAACACCAAAATTATTTTTTGTATGTTAAACTACATCTGATTGGGATTCCAGAAATGTACTTTTTAGAACTATTTCTCAATCCGTTTACTTAGAAATAAATTTTAGAAATACGTTCCTTGGGATAGCTCATACATTTATGATGACATTGACGATAAATGGTCACATTGGTCTGCTTTGTACAAACAAATCCTTGATAATAATATACCGGTGCAGAATATACGACTCCGGAATAATCAGTTGCCTTGGATTACTCCAGATATTCAAAAACAAATTCGTCTACGAAATCGACTTTACAAAAAATATTGTGGAACGCAAACAGATTTGAATTGGAATTACAGAATCCAACGCAATAGAGTCACTGCATTAAAGAGAAACGCAATAAAAGATTTTTGTGAAGGTGCAGCTTTAACAACAACAACAACAGCCACTGGTCAATTTTGGAAGAAAATGAAACCATTGTTACTGACTAATAAATCCAGTACTAACAGTGCTACTGATATACATCTTTTAGATGATGGTAAAGTTATATCTGATCCCAGTACTCTCCTAAAAGATTATTTTGAAAGCCCAAGAATTCAGGAATCAGCCTTAGGATTATCTGAAGAGGACTTTAGAGATCATCACAGTATCACAATCATAGAGAGTAAATCACTTCAACTGGATTTTGCGTTCAAGGAAACCGACGTAGAAACTATTACTGACTACCTTCTAAAGTAAACATTAAAAAAGCAACTGGTCCCGACGGGATCTCTCCCAATAGTTGGAAATTATCAGCACCAGCCATTGCAGCGCCACTAATGACTCTGATTAATTACTGTATTCGCACCAGCACTCTGCCAAACGACTGGAAATTAAGTATAATCACACTAATTCATAAAAAAGGTGTCGACCAGTCAGTGTTCTTTCTGGGATATCTAAAGTGTTTGAAAAAGTGATGTTTGCTAAACTATATGAGGCCTTTCTACCCACGTTCTCAAATAACATGTCTGGTTTCGTTAAAGGGCATTCTTGTGCTACAGCGTTGATAAAATTAACAGACAACTGGAGGATGGATCTGGATCAAAAGAAGGAAGTAGTTGTTGCAATTGATTTGTCTAAAGCTTTCGACTGCATTTGTCATAACCTATTCTTAGCAAAATTTAAAGCTTTGGGTTACAAGAACCAGCCTTATAATTGATGAGATCTTACCTTCAGAACCATAAACAGCGAGTGAAATGTAATGATAGTTGAGGGGGTCAGAAGCAAAGTGGACCAACCCTCAAAAAATCCAAATTCGATTTTTTTATTTTTTTGGATAGTATTTTTATAAAACTTTTCAGAGCCAAAGTGGACCAAGCCACAAATGGCTCATACTGAGTTACCGTCGCTTTAAAAGTTGGTCCGTTTTGGCTTTGAATAGTTTGTTCAGAAGCAAAGTGGGCCAAGCCACAAATTTGCAGACCAAAATATCGCGGGCTCGCCATTTTTGTACTGCGTGGTGAAACAAAATGGCGGAAGCTGAAACATCTGAGACAGTGAATAAACACGTAAAAGAACTGTCAATTCATCAGAATGGGTAAGAAATAAGAGAAAATATCAAAGAAACCATGGAAAAGAATATCTTACAGGCACATCTACTGGCGGCGAGCGAAAAGTCGAGGCGAGAAGAGTGGGAAAAGATTGTGCTTGCCCGCTGAAATGCTTTACACAAGTACCCGAGAAACGGCGCTTGGAAATCTTTGAAAGTTTCTGGGAACTTGGCGACTGGACCAGTCAAAACTCATATGTGAGTGGTTGTGTGAAGATCGTTGATATTCATAGACGGTATGGTAAACAAGGTAAAGCAGCAACTTCAACTCCTCTACGTCGAAATGTTTCAAGACACTACTATGTGAACAAGGAGGATTGCGTGTCGGTTCGAGTATGCAAGAAGGCGTTTTTAGCAATACATGATATTTCCAGTGGCAGGGTCAACCGTGCCCTTGAGAATTTAGAGAAAAGGGGTCTCCTCAGTCAGACCAGCGTGGAAAACAAGAGCCAGCAAATAAAACACCTGAAGAATCTCTTCACTACATTAGAGCTCACATTATCAGCTTCCCAGCTGAACAAAGTCATTACTGCCGCAAAGACAATCCTAATAGGAAATATCTTTCGGCAGACCTTAACATCAAGAAAATGTTTGAACTGTATTTAGATAAGTGTAAGGAGGATGGAAAAAAACAGTCAAAGATAATGTTTATCGGTCTGTGTTTAACACAGAATTTAACTTGGGATTTGGATCACCCAAGACTGACACATGCAACACCTGTGACAAACTGAAAGTCAGTATTGAGGCAGAAACCGACCAGCGAAAGCGTCGTAGTATTGAGGTTAAACTAGAACTGCATCACAGGAAGGCAAAGTCAGGTTATGATTCTGTTGTAACCTGGCACTAGTTTGGCACCAGGACCTCTCGGCGATCCGCCATGTTTTTGAGTTGTTATAAACTAGTCGTGTTTTATGGAGTAAACTGAGAGAACCGACATTATTTGTCTGCCATTATTATAGATTCACTGAAAGCTGACCAAGAAATTGCCAAGGAAAATTCTAATGTATCTGTAATAACTTTTGATTTGCAACAGGTTTTGCCTTGCCCGTATCTTACCACTGTTGTATTCTACAAACGACAACTCTCTGTTTATAACCTCGGTATCCATGAAACACAGAGCGGCAAGGGCTACATGCACATTTGGCGGGAAAATTGTGGAGGGCGAGGGTCTGAGGATGTGCAAGTTGTGTGTATAGATACATCACTGAGGAGATAGATGAAAAAGTAAAGCATTTAAGTTGCATATTCAGATACATGTGGTGGTCAGAATAGAAACTTTAACTTTGCCTCACTGTGGCTGTATTCTGTCCATATTAGCAATGTCGACTGCGTGGATCACAAATTTATGTACAGTGGGCATTCGTTCTTGCCCAATGACCATGAATATGGCAGCATAGAGCAGAAGAAACGCAATGTGGGAGCAGTGTATGTCCCTGAACAGTGGCGTGAGCTGGTAAAATCTGCTCGCAGGCACAAGCCATTTATTGTTAAGGAAATGGAGCAGCACCACTTCAAAACATTCAGTCCTATTCGCTCACAACTGATCAACAGGAAGAGAAACACAGTTGGAGATAAAGTTGGGTGGATGAAAATCCAGTGGATGAGATTTACAAAAGAACACCCATGGGACATGCAGTACAAACACTCACATAGTGAGTTGGAACCATGGAAGACGGTTATTTTCAAGAATGGAAGAGGCCGTCCAGCTGACTTGAGTCAAGTCCAACCATCCCAATTGTATAAGGAAGCCAGGCAAATTACTAAGGCAAAGTACAACGATCTTATGTCTCTGTTTGCCTATATCCCTCCTGTGCATCATGGATTTTACCTTACACTCAAGCCAGGAGACAGTGTGCCACTTGAGGAAAATATTGAGATGGGTGACGAGGAGGAACACTAATGATTTCCTCTATTCCTAGAAACAACAGTTTATTAATGAACCATGTTTCTCATATTTGCCTCATGATAGAGATTCTGCAATTACCAGGAAAAGATTTTGATATTCTTATCAAGTTGTATTGATGTCAGTTATGTTGTTCCAATGATCTTTCATAGCCTGATGACTGAAACAAGATTATCAAACAAGGACAAAGTGTTGTGTTTTAAAATTGTATTTATTAAACAGCATTTTAATAATTATTATGGACCTCCCAACCCATCATTAATCAGAAACTTGTGGAGAATCTTCTAATTTCCTCTTCTATTTTATTTACTGGAAACACTCTCACTACAGTAGAGAATTTTGCTTCATGTTTGGGATTGCAGTTTTTAAGTGACAGAGCTTTCTATAAAAACCAAGATTAATACCTGTTCTCAATTGTAAATGTAGCGTAGGAGAAAGAAAGAGAAGCTGTTATCAAAGAATTGTGTAACAAGGAAATTGAAAAGCTAAGTGGAGATGGAAGGTCTGACAGCCCTGGCCATAACGCCAAGTATGGTACATATACGTGCATGGACAGTGAAAATGGTAAAGTGGCAGAATTCAGTTTGGTTCAGGTTACTGAGATCAGCTCGTCAAATGCAATGGAAAAAGAAGGCTTTGTTAGGTGCTTGAACAGCCTTGAGGACAGTGAGGTGACCTTCAATACTGTAGCAACTAACATATTATCAATAACAAGCACCACGGAGAAAAAGACTACAGTAATATCAAACATCAGTGTGACGTATGGCACCTGTCCAAAGACCTGGTAAAAAAAAACTGAGCCAAAAAGCATTGAGTAGCTGAATTCAGTCAGTTTCAAATAATCTGTAGTGGTGTCCTGCAACATGTAATGGTGATTCTGTTTTGCTGAAAGAGAAATGGATGTGAATCCTGAACCACATTCAAAACAAGCATTCCTGGCCAGATGCGACACAATTAAAAGTTGTGCTCATTCCCTACTTACCCGAAGTGAGGCCCAAAGGAAATGCTGGCTTAAGCCAGGAACAACAGCTTTTGTGAAATTGGAGAAAGTAGTTCTTGAGCGTAAGCTCTTAAAAGATCTGGCAAAACTTACTGAATTTTGCCATACAGGTGGACTAGAAGTCTATCATTCCATGACGACTTTGCTGAGATTAAAATGGGCTGACGAAACTGCTCGGTAGGACTAGGTTCCACCCGAGTTGACTGCTTGTGAAAATCACTAGAACTAAAAGCGTGCATCAAAGTGAAAAAATAAAGAAAAGTTTAAAGATGTTAAAAAGTCATTTAAAAAGTTTAGATTTAATAATTTGGTGCATTCGTTGATTACACTGCGTTGTTTAAAAGTTTAATAGTTTTTAAAAAGCAAATGACCCCTTTTTTGATATTAGTTTTCTAAATTCTACATATCTTTAGAAACATCATGCAGAAAAAATTTTAATTTGAATTTTACGTTTTTCGAGAATTTGGAGTAACATCAAATCAAGGCGGGACCTGGGTCGAGTGCCGCACACTAAGGAACACAATTCACCGATCTTGTGAAAGCTAAAGCGGCTAAGTAGACTGTACTCGAAAAAAAACTAAAAAATTTTCCAGAAGATTATATCTTCGTTATACAGATGTCTAACAGTGGTTCCGAAAGTGACTCTTATGAAAGTTCTTCGAATTCGAAGTCAAATTTTGAAGGAGATCGTTCGGATTTTCACGACGAGCTCGAAGAGTCGGCTACCAGTGACAGGAATAAAAGAAAACTTGACCCAACTGTTGTTGAAGACGATGTTGACGAGGTAGCATATGAAGATGAGGCTATAGCGACTTCAGAATGGGCAGCAGAGTATAATAAGAACCAAAAAAAAACTGAAGAACTTGAGTGTGAACTTAAAAAGCGGCTTGACGGTGTATTACAAGTGAGCGATTGGTATGTATCAGCTCTGAGTGAAATTAAGCCTTCGCCATTTTATCGAGCTTTGGCCTAAATTTTATAATAACTTCTAGAGTAATATATATATTTTTTTTGAAGGTGCAAATGTGGAAATTGTCAGTTAAGAAGTCTGCAGAACATAAGTGAGTGTTACTGTTGCACAGAGTTAGATGGCTGTGTAAAATCTCTGGAGTCAGATTGGGTGCAACAAGAGCGCGTTGACACTCCACTGGTTTGCGTTACGCAACATCCAGGTTTTCGGCCAGTTTGCCTTGAGAAATGGAGTTTAAGGATGGCTGCCGACCGGCTGAAAACAAAAAAAAGTCAAAGATATCGCCAGACAGGGTCGGAAGAAAGGTATATAAAACTGTAGTCACGTTGATACCACACACATGCACAGTTGATCACATACTGACATAGTTCGTACGGGCAAAAATTATGCATTTACTCGTGAAGGTAACATTATCTTGTCTTGAACTATGTACACTAGTCAATTATATTTAGTTTAAATTATTAGACGTTGGCAGAGAAGTCGTTCAAATCGACATCGAAGTAATAATTGTTATAACAAATTGTCAAACGCAATATAGATCATTGCATGTTGGGTATAGTTATTTTTTAGCAGTGGTTTCATCAGGAAAAGCTACTTCATAGTGCTTGATAGTTGATAAAAATATCCCCGTACGCTATCCGATTTTGTATTTAATATAATTTTTCCTCGTTTTAGATTCTTGAGGAGCATTGCATATCGAGAGTTTTCACGCCTTGTATATGGTTTTCTCGGTGGAAAAAGGATACCATTACCAGCCTGTGCTTATGTTGCAATACGTGATGCATTTCCGGTAGTGGAAACAGAAGAAAGATACACTGGCTTTGATTTAGATGAGGACTCATGAATAAAATCACTGCCTAGGTTGTTACGTTTAAAATTCCTTTCAACACAATGTCATGTAATACAAATTTGAGTGCCTTTTGCCTCACTTTTTTAATTTTTATGTTAATGTTACTTTATTTGAATTTTCTGGACAGAATAATATTATAAAAATAAAATACATCTTTGGAATCTTGACAAATTAAAGGAGAATTGAATGCTAAAACTAACCTATTATTATTTGAATCTATTTGTGTAGTCAGGCCCATATGCAGAAATTTTGCTGGGGGATTGCAAACAAAATTTGTTGGGACCAACTCCCCCAGACCTGACATCATTTTATCACAAGTTTCATATTTTCAGGACGGCATAAAACAACATTTTTCATAAAACAGCATTTTTTTAAATTTTAGTCAAATAACATTGAGAAATTTAATATAGAAAAGAAGAAAACTCTCAAGAAAAGGTTCGATACCATGGTCGCAAATGAGGTTGTCAGCGGTGTTGTATGACGTAGGTTACCATATTCAGACAATAAATATGGCAGATCACTTTGAAATTTTGATAGTTTTTGGGTAATCTAGGTCTTGCAAATCTTTTTCTTTAATACCAGCCAAAAGCCACTCAGTAACCATGTTTTTTTCTTTTTTTAATCATCCTAACATCGTAACCTATGTCACAAACAACTGCTGACATCACATATTGAGCCACTAATCAAATTTTGTCTATTCGTTGCAAAATATCACATTTTTCTGAACTGCTCGGTTAATAGCTTAAAAAAACTTAATACGGTATAATTGTTCTACTATGCCTAAATTTTCAAACGATGAAAAGTCAATTTTAAGGTTTAGTTCTCCTTTAATAAATAATTATATTATCTTCTTTGGTCAGATGCATGTTTTTTCTTGTAAATAACTGGTGTATCAATAAATGGATTCCAATTTGTTTTTTTTCTATATTTTGATAATGATTTATTTCTTGGTATTTTGAAAACTGATCTCATTTTGAGATAAAAATCATTTTGAAGAATTAATTATAAAGCCTTGGACATTTGTTCTAAAATTTTCACTTTGCTCCTGTTGAATGAAAAAGATCAAGATAAAATTATTTATAATTACATAAAGCATGCAGGAGCAAAATGGGAAGCTCTAGATATTCTTGAAACAATTGTTGTGCTATACTATAAAAGTGAGTACTTGAAAACTGTTTTTCACTTAGCATTTCTTGAAATACAAGGGCACAAAAAAATAAAATAAGTTACCAAGAATCGAAAAAATAATTGCAAACTAATTAAGAGTAATTTTCTGTGCCAATTATATTTTGATCTGCAATCACTTTGTTTCATTATCAAGTCCTTTTGGAGAAAAGGAATATCAATGATAATCAAGTAGTTATTCTCCATTAGTACATATATACATGTACTTGAAATGATAAATTTTCTTATACAGTGGGTTGGGCTTATGGAAGAAGAATAAAAAGACTAATAAGAATGATATGTTGTTTTCAGAGTTAACTAATCGTGACTTTCACTAACTTACTAATAAACCCCAGTTTGTGAAATGCTCTACAATATGTATCTACAGATTTGCAATAAAAAATAATTTTTACTAAAGCAGAGGTAACTAGTTTAATTGGATAAGTTCGACATGTGGTTAAACAGAAACGTGTTAAATTTCATCTCACATAGTTATATAGCAGTAATGAACAACATTTTTACCTTTGTGAGTTTATTAAATACAAAGTGTAAGTGTATAAGTGTAATTTTAATTAACTAACTATTAAATAACTCTGCTGTTCATGTTTTCTTGTTTCGGGGGCAATCTTTCACTTTGCTGTGTCCTTTCATGGGTTGCTTACACAGCCTACATTTTGGGGCTGCTTTCTTTCCAGGCTCAGTTGCTGGTTCTTGTACTTCTGCTGCTGGAAAATAATATGCAGATGTTTTCAATAAAGTGATAAAAATTTAATAAAAGGGGTTTTAGATTCAAAAATGGAGGGAGGGTCCCAACCATAAGTGCTCATATAAATTTATATATAAATAGAATATATTGCGTTAGACAAAGGAGAATGCTTCCAAATCTTGTTGGCCTGTGCAAAATATTATTATGGGTTGAAAATGGACTCCATGATCAAGATTTTCCTTTTTGAGGCCATTTTAAATATATAAAGGATGCATAGATAAACACATTCTTTAAAACTCTTATTTTTTTAAAATTATATTGAAATACAAAAACTTTCACAAAAATAGCATGTTGAAATTACAATTTATGTTGACTACAATCAAATGCATTCTATTAATCTCACATTTCTTCTTTTCATATTAAAGTAAAACCCATCCCCGTGACTTTGTTACCAACCCAATATTCATTAGGCGGTTTATTTAAACAACAGAGTTAGGTACAAGCATTGATGTTCATATAGTTATAAATTATTCACCGAAGTGGAAGTGAATAATGGTGGATACTTACCGAGCTATGAAGCGGCCAGGTAAATACTTGATCCTCCACTTTCACTGACACCGAGGTGAATAATAGTTTTAGTATATACCACACAAGCTGAATAACTAGCGGATCAAAGAGTAACTTTATTGTGACATTTTGAACTCAAAGCAAAAATGGAAGCCATTTTCTGCTGCTCGGAGGTGAATAGTACTTGGCTAATCACCTCTGAGCTAGCCAATCAGTGTGCACGAAAAGTACTATTCACTTGTGTGATAACTAATATAATAATAACTAATATACTAATAACATCAGTCAAGCATTAAATACCTTCTGCAGTGGCTGGTATATTATGAACGGTCATGTTCCTTCGTTCAGCCCTTTTCTGCACAGCTTCCTCAACTGGCTGCTTGTCCAGCACCGAGTTCATTGGCAGTGGTGTCATCTCCTTTAGTTCAAACTTGGCAGCTTCGACTTGCTCTTTGGTGGTTTCCAGAAAGGTTTGGAACAATTCCTCTACGTAATCTACCAATTATAAAAAAATATAAAATCGTTTTATACAAAACTGGTTATTCTTTTATTACCAATAATATTATAATTCTAGTGAAGACGTCTTTCTGAAAGTGGTTGGCATGGTTTAAGGTCTTTATCAAAAAAATTAATATTCACATACTCCACCTTCAAAAGTATTCACTATGTTAAAGATTCAGACAAATATTAAACCATAATCATGTATGAGATGCTACTGGCTCATAATATGGTGATTATTGTACGAATTATAACTCCAACAAATAACACTGACATTAGTCGATAGGGTAGAATAATCTTTTTACCCCACATTTTCCGTGCAATTAATGCAAGTTTTATTACTTCAGCTATTCTGCATTTATTTTCTTTGCATAAGAATACTAAAATTTCAAAAACAGTAATAAGGAATTAACTATGGATTCCAAGTCTGCTGCAAGATTTTTATTTTATCAGCTACATACAGTGAGGAAAGTGGCTCAAGAGTGATATGAATGAAAGCTGTAACTATAACTCAAAATGCACTGGCAGCAACAATACAGTATAACATAAAAAGCAGAATTCATTGTTGAACCTTCTCTGAAATACAGTAGATGTATAAAAAATATTTTCTTACCAAATTTTTGGGCAACACAAATATTCCTCACTGTAGCCTCTCCATTTTTAAATTTGGGGTATGACACTCTCAATTGCTCAGTTCCATCAGGTCTTTTTTTTGTTTCTCTATCCAAATTTAAGTTAAAATGGAGAGTGGCTAAAATGTGCCTGAAACGAAAAAAAAGCAACATCAATATCAAAATACATTTTTTTTTTTAAAGGCAGTATTGATTTTGACTTTTATCCCTTTATAACTCCATTTAATAAATACAATAAAAATACAACAAATAATAAAAATATATGTTGGCACAATGTCAGTACACTTATAAGTCCTTACAATCATAATGTATGATTGTAAGGACTTATAAACTACAATCCCCTACAAAAAGAAGTGAAACACCCCCTTTCCCTTAACACGATGTTGGTTAATTGCTGCAGCAACCTTCAGTTTTTAGCATATCTGTACTGAACAACATTGAAAGGGGGAGCGGAGAGGAAATTAATGTGTTTCACTATTTTTTGTTGTAGACTGTAGGTTGAATAAACTCAAATGTTTTAAATGTTGCTTAGCTCTGATCACTCAAACAAAATCACTTGGGTTTACATCATCACATAAACCATATTCTTAATTCTAACAAAACGGATCCAGGTACAAGATCAATAGCATCAGTTCCTCTGGCAATTCAAATGCTATTACAAACAATATTAATTACACAGCAGAAAAAAAAACTCACCTGCAATACATGCCAACATATGAGTATGCAGTCATCTTTGGAGCAAAATAGTTTATGACTGAGTGGAAGCCTTCTAAACTACTTGTTTGTTCAAGTGGCGAGACTTGCTTTATTCCCTTTACAAGGCTAGTTTTGGTCAGTGCAGCAACCAACTTGTTGTGGGCAGTTGAATCTAATAATACAAAACAAAAGCAGTGTAAAGTACAGGAATTTCCACCCTTTTGACAAATAATTATAATTTATTTAGTTTTTAATCATTATTATTATTAATTTTAGATAGAGTGTACCAGAGTTCTTAAAACAGAAAATAGGAAACCAATAATTGAAATTATTCATTATGAGAAATATACATCTTGCATATTACTTAATAAGCTTCCAGCCTAATTCAAGGTGTAGGAATATTTTTTCTAACAAATAATACCTTTTTCTAACCAGGTTCTAGCTCTGATTTCTCTATGAGCACAACTGTTAAACAAGGGATTGGCAAGATTAGTGTGCTTATTGATAACATGGCTGAGGAATGACTCAAACTTAGCCCAGATAAGATTTCCCTCTCCACTGTAAGTTGACATTGCACTCCAGTATAAGTGGTTCTCACAAGGCTTGATCCAATCCTTTATTACTTCACAGTATTTCTCTTTGGCCAACTTAGTGAGTACTTTCCTTATCTCTGTAAGGTTATAATAAGAGTTAAATGTTGAGATCACTGTAACATAAGGACATGGCTTTTAGGTAGAGCAAATTTTTAAAATTTATATACTTTTATATTCAATTAGATAATTAAAGGTTTACTATACTATACTATCATGTATACTTGTCTATTATTTCACTGAACATACATGCACATACAACAAACAATTGTTACAGAAACCCTGGGAGGATGGTACTTTTAGGTAACAAGGATAAGAAATACCCTAGAAATACCAAAATATGAGAAGTTTTGCCCTCCAAAGTACCTTGTAGATATATAGATTTCAATTAAAGTCAGAAGAAAACTAAAAATACCTAAATGATTTTAACCATCAAAAAAGGGAAACATTCCTAACATACCAGGATAGGCAGTATCCCCAACGAATAGAATACATTTAAATTATTGTACTTACTCTTTTTCAAATGCCATAGATCGTAGAAGTGTTTAATCTGAGTAAGATCTTTCTTTATGTGACTTGAGATTCTTGCGTGTCTGTCAGATATGATTGTTGTGATGTCAAGACCACATGTCTCCAATAAGAACTCCATGCAATTTTTGAATCCCATGAATTCCATGGCATTGCTGCTTTCAGCTTGATTTCTCTAATAATAATAATAATGCTAATTATAATTTATCATGGTTTTGATACAGTAGGTTGATTTCATTAGGGATGAAAAAGTAGTAACAGTTCAAAATATGAGAAAATTTAAATCGACTGCTTGGGTGGCCCAGTGGTAGTGATAGTTGATTTGAAATCTACAGTACAGAGCTCTATTATATTTTAGGTTCAAATCTTGATGAGTACAAAAAACCTTCTTTGTTGAAAAATGTGGTATTATTGATATTAATGTGTGTGGTGGTAGGGTAAAATGTCAGTGAAAAATCATATTTTCATTTGATTCAAAAACCAACTAGTCAGAAAAAAATGAACTAGTTTTACAAACATGAAGAAACGAACTAGATAGTTTTTTTAAAAAATAACCTAAAAATAATTTTAACCTGTAACATACTTGTATGCATGCATCTGATCATGACATTCTTCTGAAAAGGTTGCAATTTTGGGTACAACCATAAGAGTACACAAAAAAGAGTGATATTTTGAGCACTACATTTAAGACATGTTTCCCTAAAGAAAAGCAGCAACATGCAAGTTACATGTTCAGATCTGGGCCCAGTTACACAAAACTTCAGTTAACTTAATCTTGGATTAATACAAAATTCAAAGACTAAGTTTTTCCTTAGGTAAAGTTTTGTGATGCTTACAAAATTCTCTGTTGTTTTACCAATAAAGAAATGTGTTAAAACAAAATTTCCAGCCAAGGCAAAGCAAGCTAGCGCTATGGAATGCAGGAGATAGGGACATGGATTAAAAAATTTATCCTGGGTTATTTAGCACCAAATAAATATATTAATCAAATTATGAGGAAGTGGGCCCTCCTGTTTATGTGCATTAAGATTTACTGAAACCATTTATTAATTACCTGCACAAGTGAAAAGTGTATTATTTGAGGAATGGTACAACACAAGATGGTGTAGGCCCCATATTTTGCATTATGCCCCATTGAGTCATGACGACCATCTCCTGCTACAACAAGTCCGTCCGTCAATGCCTTTATTTGTTGCACAAGTTTGGACTGGTACTGTTTCCAGTGGAGGTGAATTATCGGGAATAAGTGAGTCTAAAAAGTAAATTAAAATGTATAATAATTTTGCATAATATAAATTTATATATTAACCATGGCCACTCTCCACCTCACTCAATTCATTGCATCCTCCTTCTTCAAACCAACACTCTTGCTCTCCTTCTCCAATTGCAGAGATTGCTGCCAGAGTGGGGTAAATCCAGCCAACCCCATTTATGGGGATAAACCCAGACCAAAATAACCAAATTAAACACAGTTGCATAAAATGTACATTTTAAAAGCATTTCATAAAAAAATCAACAATTGATTATTGAACATTTGTCAAAACATTATTTTATAGTACGTCTGATTCCCAATTGAAAATGAAAATATAAAGTACATTTTTGGCTATAGTTAAGTAAGTTTCTGCTTGCACATCCACTACTGGAAGAAAACCTGTGAAAAACCCTATGAATTACCTGTGAAAACTGAAGCAGTTATTACAAACCTGTGAAAAATCCTGTGAAAATTGCATTTCACATTTTAGTTAGTTTTTGAGCTAATTATCCTTTAGTTAATAACATGTCACTGACATACTGATTACAATGTTCAGGAAATAAATAGGTTTATGTTACGTGTGTAATACATATACTGATATTCATACTTTAAGGCTTATGTAGCAAATGTGACCAGCCCGAAATGAGAAGTTTTCATTCATGCTAATGCTTATTTAGCTAGACCAAATAAAAAACCTTTGTGGTTCTGTTTATTCATACCAAAGTTTTTCCCATTAAACCTTATCTAAAGGTTTCACTTTGTAGATTCCTTTTATAACTTTTCCTCAATTATAGCTGCAATAAAATTAGGGACTGTGTTATGTTTGTAAATACTTACTGTTTGATGCCTGAAAAATGTTCTTAGAGATATATGACCAAGACCCATATGTGAAAGGACTTGAAGGACTTTTGTTGCAGAGCCTCCAGCAAAGAGAATAGCCATAGACAAGAGAAAATTCCCTGCAGGTCCTTTATGTCCAGATGAGTACTTCATGGAGGGTTTATACAATGGAAGTGGAGATGGATGGGATGGAAGAAAAGTGGTTGTAGGATATAGAGTTTAGTGGGGGGGGGGGGGCATAGGGTAGCGAGATGTAATGGACGGTAAGTGGAAGATGAATGAAGGGGAAGTGGAACTGCGAGATGTATGGTGTTTGGAGAGTTCGGGGATGGGGTGGAGGGGTTGACAATTAACTTTTAGGTTTGGATGGAGTTTGAAAATGTAACCTTTCCGATACCCGTGCTGCACACCGAGTTATGAAGCCACCATAACCGCAAAGTCTGTTAATATCGTCGTTGCTTACAGAGAGCTGCACGAGCGTACAAAAAATCATTTTGAACGTTCATCAATGCTGTCATTTATAAAATCAACGTTTTTATTTATCCATAGGACAATATCTTGCTACGTGGAAAGTTAGAGAGAGTCAAGCTGACAAACGCAACTTTACGCTCCAAAGAGCAAACTCTCATAAGTAAGATTGAAGACAAGGTCGCAGAAAATGAACTCCTCAGCAGTAAATCTCGCAGATTGAGGACACAAGTCAAAACCCTTAAAAGGAAACTAAAGAAAACTAAAACAGAATCAAGGCAACGAGAAAAGGCTTTAAGAATTGTTATTGAAAATCTGCACAAGAAGCTTGCTTCAGCAGATAAACATAGCTGCACTCCGAAATCTGATCTCCACGAATCAGGTAATACTGTGGCTCAGACAAAGATGGCAAGTCTCGAAAAGGGGCAAATAATGTCTGAGCAACTAGTTACAATCGAGCAGCTAGAGACAAAATTGGCGGCTCAGCGAGATGAAATGCTCCGCATGGTCAAACTTGTACAATGGCAAAATGATGAACTACAGAAAGCTAATGAAGAGATAGAAAAACAAAAAGCTGAATTACAGGTTATTGATGAAGAAACAGTGAACCAACTGGAAATGATTCAGGTCTCATTTGCTTTCTTGGAAGAACGAGAGCATTCTCTTAAGGAGTGCAAAGAACTTTCTGATAAACGAGTTGCAAGTTTACAAGAACAGGTATCCAACGAAGAAAGGAAATTTGCAAAAATTGACGAGCAGCTTGAAATCGAACAAAATAAGAATAACACTCTCCAAATGCACATCACTGATCTGAAAAATAAACTTGTAGAAAGTCATGAACTTGAACAGCAAACTGCAAAAATGAATAAAGATTTGGAATTTTGGAATCAACAACTTGCTACCAAATATAAGAGATTCCAAGAAGAAATGGGAATAAGAGACCTTCAGCTAAGAAAGGTCGAATCAGAACTGGAAAAGGTAAAATCTGCACGGGACGTACAATATGAACAGTATGAAAAACAAACACTAAATTGTGAAAAGCAAATTACAGAGCTCCAGCGAATTAATGCTCAGTTACTTTGTCATTTAAACATTACAAAGACAGATGAACCGAAAGGAGATTTAGTAGTGATCACTCGACAGTCTGAATTGGACCTAATGAAAGAATGCGCACAACTCAAAGAATTGCTGAAAAGGTGTGAGTCAGAGTATTACTGTCTGGTAGAGAAAACAGATGGAGAAAAAGAATTGATGAGAATCGAGATCGACCGTCTGATCAAGGAAGGTTTACGTAAAGACAAAGAATTAGACATGATGGAGTTCTCGCTAGAAGAACTGGGAAAAGTGAAAAATCTCGAAATTATGGGTCTCAAACAGGCGTTAAAGAGAGTAGAGGAAAACTGCTCGGCGCTTAAGGAGGAACTGAGGAAGAGAGAGGTTGAAAACAAAATAATCACCAGAACAAAAACAAAAAGAAAATGGTTTGAAGAACGTCTGCGTGACTAGTTGGAAAGCAATTTTTTATATAGTGCAGAGTTAACCAATTGTAAAGACATTCTGTTTAAGATAGCATTGATTTACCATGTACGTTATTAGGTTAATTCAAATACATAATTAATTTATTTACTCTTGAAACCTACATAAAGTTTTTTTAACGTTTTATTACAAACATTTGCTACATTTTAAAAACCTATCAATTGATATCTATTAAACATTCAATAACAGTTAAGAAAAGCAGTTATGTTAAAATTTTATTTTATACAATATATGCAATAAATTGGAAAATGTATTATGTATACTATTATATTTAGTATTGCTTGTATATTTGCGAATGTGTTCCCTAAGCACCCGACTATTGTCGGTCAGCCATTACGCCACCGTGAAGTATTAATAAAGGTATCAGCGAGTACCTTATTTGATTCGAGACGTGTCCTGATAGGTTCTTCAAGTTCTTCGAACTAGGTTATTATAAATGAGGTTCCTATAAGTATTTCATTCAGGATATGCAAATATCAATGTACTTTTTCTCTCGGAAATAGTCTTCTGCATGTTAAAAGTATGACTGAGCTAACAAACAGGCTTCCCAAGCCGTCAGTTAGTTATATAAATCTTATAAAATTTAGTCAAAATTTCAAAAACGAAAACACTAGTAATAAAATTCACCTACCTCAAGTTCACTTTGTGTTTCTCTCTCTAAAACAAGTGGAAGATCAATCGCAAAAAAACCTCTAAAATACCTCCAATCGCCCCCAACATTTTATTTCGAATATTATCGTTGTTGAAAATTTGACTAAATTTTACAAGAACTTTGTTTGAGAAAAGTTTAAAATGACGAACTGCCAGCTTGGGAAGCCTGAGGTATACGATACAATTTCCTCCGGCGACTGTCTGAATGTAGTTATTCTTGGTATTCACACAATCCCAAGAGGCACAAAAGACAATAGACATAGCAGCCATGCTGGTGTCCGAAACAAAAGAAACAATAATCAAAATTCTTTTGTTAAAAATACACCAACATGACCGCCATGACGTCAGGTGAAAACCACCTATAGGTTTTATTTTCTTGGGAACGAGTACCCGCGATTGCAACACCTCTCTGTTTCCGTTTCTCTTCCCTCTTCCCCTTGTTTCCATCACTCTCCGTTTCGTTTCCATCATCTCTCTGTTTCCATTACCTTTATCCCTGATTCCGTCATCTCCCTGTTTCTGCTCCCTCTTACCCCTGATTCCGTCATCTCTGTTTCCATTCCCTCTTACCCCTGATTCCATCATCTCCCTGTTTCCGCTCCCTCTTACCCCTGATTCCGTCATCTCTGTTTCCATTCCCTCTTATCCCCGATTCCATCACCTCCCTGTTTCCATTCCCTCTTACCCCTGATTCCCTCATCTCCCTGTTTCCGCTCCCTATTACCCCTGATTCCGTCATCTTTCTGTTTCCATTCCCTCTTACCCCTGATTCTATCATCTCCCTGTTTCCGCTCCCTGTTACCCCTGATTCCGTCATCTCTCTGTTTCCATTCCCTCTTATCCCCGATTCCATCATCTCCCTGTTTCCGCTCCCTCTTACCCCTGATTCCGTCATCTCTGTTTCCATTCCCTCTTATCCCCG
>JAOBBB020198446.1:0-11834 GCA_025331005.2 Zoanthus gigantus
ATTAAAGCTCTGAGAATATAAACTAATATCATATGCATCCACAGCATATTATTTTGCTTTACACTGAACAAGTTATTTGAATTCAAGGAACAAATTAAAATTAATGAAACTCTTTTGACAAATTTTTCATTCCCAATCACCATATCGAATAGAGGACTCCTAATTGTTTTGGCTTTAAGATCAATTGAACAGCAACTATATATTTTATCGCCCACTGCAACCAAAAAAAAAAAAGCAAAATCACGAGACAGCTCGATGTCTTGAGCTGAATGTGTGAATGTGTTTATAATTTTTATTCCAAATGGTTAAAATAAAACACTTATTAACATAGTTTCTGTAAAACGTAAAATGATACAATTTAGAAAGCAAAACAGATTAATCTTAAACCTTGAAGCAATTAAATACAATATTTACTTGAGTTCGACGAACGTTTCCTAATCTCGCTCAATGCTATATAGCTTTTCGAGACGACTTAGCCTTAGCTTTTCGAGACTGACTTAGCCCCACTTCCACGTCCTACGTTGATAGATCAGGTTTTGACGCCTCGTGATCTTTGGTGCACAGCCTTGGTGTCATTTTCTTCGCGATCAGCCAAGTGGAGAAAACAGGTTTTGTTCTTTTTTTCTCTATTGATACCCCAATCGCTGTATTGTATTTTTCAGTAACAAGAATAAAACAGTTTTCAACTTGTAACAAAAGTTAATAATGCAACTTGTAACACAAAGGAATGCAACTACAGGCTCAAAAGAGTACAAATAAAGAGTCAAGGGAATGAAACTACAGACTCAAAGGAAAGCAATTACTGACTCAAGAAAATGTAACTACCGACTCAAGGGGATGCAACTATAGACTCAAGGGAATGCAACTACAGACTCAAGGGGATACAACTACAGACTCAAGGGGATGCAACTACAGACTCAAGGGGATGCAACTACAGACTCAAGGAAATGCAACTATACAGACTCAAGGGGATGCAACTACAGACTCAAGGGAATGCAACTACAGACTCAAGGGGATGCAACTACAGACTCAAGGGGATGCAACTACAGACTCAAGGGGATGCAACTACAGACTCAAGGGAATGCAATTACATACACAAGGAGATGTAACTACAGACTCAAGGGGATGCAACTACAGACTCAAGGGGATGCAACTACAGACTCAAGGGGATGCAACTACAGACCCAAAGGAAAGCAATTATGGACTCAAGAAAATGTAACTACAGACTCAAGGGAATGCAACTACATACACAAGGGGATGCAACTACAGACTCAAGGGGATGCAACTACAGACTCAAGGGAATGTAACTATACAGACTCAAGGGAATGCATCTACAGACTCAAGGCGATGCAACTGCAGACTCATAAAAATGCAACTACAGACTTAAGGGGATGCAACTACACACTCAAGGGGATGCAAATGCAGACTCAAGGGAATGCAACTACACACTCAAGGGAATGCAACTACAGACTCAAAGACTAAAGGAATGGGATCGTGCTGAAATTATGTTGTTGGGAACTATACGAATTGTCGCAATTACCAGTGTTAGTTAATGCTGATAATTAAATAAATCTCTTGGGTGTCACTTCTCTTATTTAAAAGCACAATAGAAAATCGTTCTACGCTTTCCATGCAATAAGATAAACTTACTCGTGGATTCCCTGACTTGTGATATTAAGGTCAACAACGGTTGAGTCTAGCATAAGTAAGATAGCTCATAATGTGAAACAATCTCTAAATATCTGAGTTGAAATTCACCACTGAGAAAGAACCATCTCTATGACTTGTCTTATTATCTTGGTTGCGTCATTCTTGAAAACAAATAAGCAGAATGATTCGCAATATTAGCTGTTGTAAGAAATTTTATCTAAACGGTTAATCCCCTGCAACATGGACGACATGATTGGCTCCTTCGCTAAGGCTGTTGTCTTCTTCCATGCGCCTCTCATTCGGTGGCTGTGTTTTGGAATGCTATAAAAAAACAAAATATCATGTCATAACAATGTGTACAAAACATGTGTTTCAGTTAAGGTTTAAAAACTTTGTGTACTATATACAATTTATTTCGCCTTACTTCTTTTCAATTGTAGGACATCGAGTTTATCGTATATGTATGTTCTCGACTTAGTTTAGACAATTATCGCCCTATTTCTTTATTATCGATATTTAATAAATTGCTTGAAAGACTTGTATCGAAAAGACTGATAGAATTTATCAACAAAAACAACATCTTGTTTGGTAAACAGTTTGGTTTCAGATCGTTGTATTCTATCAACTACACACTTCTATCAACCGTTAATAATATGCAAAAAGCTATTAATGATAATTCATACTCTTTTGGAATATTTTTAGACTTGAGTAAAGCTTTTGACACGGTGAATCACTCTATTTTACTTAACAAACTTGACCATTATGGAATCAGTGTGATAGGAAAAAATGGTTTTTCACCTATCTGAGTAACAGGAAAGAATCAGTCTCACTTTCAGCTGTTACCTCGTATGTAATTAATATTTCATGCGGGGTTCCCCAAGGTTCAGTTCTTGACTTCTATAATTCTTCTTCTCTTTTTGATTTCCATCTTTATGCAGATGATGCAAATCTTTTTTATCATAACAATAGTATTCAAGGATTAGAAGATCAAATTAACATTGAGTTAGCTAACATCCAGAACTGGTTACTTGCCAATAAATTATCACTTAATATTGAAAAATCAAATTATATTATTTTTCATTCACCCCAGAAAATTATTCCTTATGACACTGATCTTTATATAAACTCTGAAAGATTAAAACGAGTCAATAATACTAGTTATTTAGGAGTATTGATAGACTCTAGCTTAAATTGGAAAGCTCGTGTAGATTTTGTAGCCAAGAAAGTCAAGAGGAGCATTGGTTTACCTTCTAAAATAAGACACTTTGCTTCCCAGAATATACTTGTTAATTTATACTATAGTCTTAATTATCCATTTCTTACATATGGCTTAATAACTTGGGGTAATACATATCCGACAACAATAAAGTCACTATTTGTTCTTCAAAAGAAAGCCTTAAGGTTGATATCATTCTCCAGTTTTAAGGATCATTCAAATCCACTTTTTTTGAGATATAAAATACTTAAATTTCCTGACATCATTTTCTTACATAATGCTGTCTTTGTTTATAACTTTAGAGCCGGAAACATTCCTATATGCTTCAAAATGTTTTTTTGAACCAATCAAAAGGAGACACAGTTATAATACTAGCCTTACTCTCTCCCAAAAGCACGAACCAACTATGGTAAATTTGCTCTGAGATATGCTGGTGTACAAGCTTGGAATGCTATTGATTTAGAGATAAAGCAGGCTCCCGATTGTGGTTCTCAAACATATTTGTATTGTGTCAGTTAATTGGTAAGTTCAAGAGGTACTATTGCTTTAAGATATAGCAATATATATTTACTGGGTTGCCTATGTAAGGCTGTATTTCCAGTGGCTGTAGCAAAAATGAAATTTTTAAACACAAAGAAGTGTTTATACTTTCCTGGCTGCACGAGTCTAAACTCACTTCTTGCAAATTTTATTTTTATTCGGTGTTAAAAGTTTGTAAATTTGTACAACCTTACTTGAGTACAAGTAAAGCAAGTTCCATATTTATAATAATATATATACATCTGGAAAACAGCATCTGGCTCATATTATTGGATCAACATAAATTGTAATTTTTTTAATCAGCGAAGATTGATGCTTTTGTTACAGTACCTTTCTGAGACAATTTAAAGCTTATCGCATCTTTAATTTCTTAAGAACTTGGAGCAATCAAGCGATTAAAATATGAATCTTAGATTTTGTTAACGAGAGTTGGGAGTTACAGTTTTCGACATGTTGTTTTCAGAAGTACGTGATGTGATGTTACAAGGTTTTATTTGAATCAATTTCATCATTCCTGCGGTTAACAAAATGAATGAATTAACCGACTTTGGGAAAAACAAGCGCTTTAAGTTCGTAAATTGATTTCAAGCCGACCAGCAGTGCGCTTGTTGTGCATGTCTTGTGTCGAGATTAAACAAGCAAATTTCACAGTATAGCAACACTTTGACCTTGAACGATTCTTTGTTTCTATGTTATTTTTCTAGCACAAACTAAATGTTTTATTGACGTTCTGACTTTTAGGGTAATTAATTATTTTGTTCTTTCTAAAAAATAACTCATATTAGAATACATTCGTAATCCTGAAAAATAAGAAAAGAGAGAAAAAAAACAAACAAAAAACAATCATATTTTGAAGTATACGTTTATTATATAAGCCGCTTTATTCGGTTACATTTCTTTTTAACTAGGTCGAAAAAAACATTTTCAGTAATATCTGAGTTAATCGAGATTCCGTTCGAGTTCATATTTTGGTTGCTGTTTAATTTGTTGGTTACGAACAACATATGTCTGTAATCTATCACTAAGAGTATATATAATCAACATGTTTGCTGAGCTTCAAAAGTAAAGATTTATGGACATCAGTTGAGAAATACTGCAGATGTTTGACATAAAATTTTCATACTGCAAAGATACTAATCAATCAATTTAGATAAAAGGCAGTGAAAGATAAGTTCAATATTTTTGATGGGGGACCTGGCTCTCCAATAATTTTCATGAAGAACAGGGCCTCCCAGTAATTCTTTGGTTACTGAATGGTTACTACGTGTTTTAAGTGAAATGCGAGAAAAACGTAACTTCAGTTACTCTTCTTTCGCGCGTGTGCTTCTATCACTGAGAAGTTTTATATTTCTATATCACATATTGTCATGATACCCGAAGAAAATTTAAAGGCACTTCCAAAAGCGATTTTGAAATGTCAAAAGCAGGCTTGGAAATGCGCGACATTTAAATTATTCTTCCAGTCTTTTTTAGTCGTGGATAAGCGAAGCATGGGAATGACTATTATTGGGGGTCAGAATATGCAAATGTGTCACTCACTCAGATGGAAACAAATCGATATGTCAAGGGCAGACCGATTGATATCGAGTTTCCGGAATTATAACAGAACACCTTTGTCAATTTACTAAGTCTAAACCCTAACCTTAACCCTAAAATTACTCCAAGTGCTCGAATAGAAATGTATTATGGCCGCAATAATACAGAAAAATCCGCGATGTGCGTTTTTCCGCTGACCTAGTATGCTGTAGTCGCGTTCTGTATTCAACATTCGGCATATTACACCCGCCTTAAATTCATAGCCATTTTTAGAAAGAATTTACTCGTCATAATCAGAACATAATATGTAAGTAACTGGGTCTAACTAAAGATGTTGAATTCTAACTGTGTTTTTGCTATTTATCGACCCTCCAAGCTCACAGTGACCTTATAAACAGTGAGCCTATTGCAAGTGAATCTTACTAGCGAAACTTGGAGCGAAGCGATAGGCAAATCAAGTAAACCTATGAGCATTCATGTTACCAAACGTATTAATCAAACCTAAACTTCAACAAAACTTTTAAAAACATCAGTAGCACAACTAATTAGTCCATAATATCCAACCAAAACACCAATAATTTCAAGTAGTTTCAAATCTATCAGAGATTTTCGAGAGATTTACCCACTGGCTGCCAATTTGTACATCGTTTAAAAGTTGTATGTTCTTGACGTATAAAAATAAATTATCTTCAAAAACCACTCAAATGAAGTGTATGCACGACTAGATTAAAGTTTTCTCGTTATATTTCCGTTTTCAAAGCTTACTAGATTTAAGAGAATGTCACGTGCTTCAAAGTGGCCCCCAAATAATTTTTTGCTTCCGCCACTCCTGTTTTCGTAGCCAGTTTATGATTGTCTTGTGTTGAGGTTTCTGCCAGTTAGTCTCCCAAATGTAAGAAACTTCACCCTTGTCTGGTTGTGTTAATTCCTCCCTGACTTTAAAATTTTAGCCAATTAATGTCAGAGTGTAGTAATAGGTTAGTGTGCTCCTCGAATGCCATATATACGTAAGATTGTTCACTAACTGTAAAAATGGCGCAATTTCAATAATAAGTTTTCCTGCTTGTTTTGAGCGGACAAATAATGTTCTCAAAGTTACCAATTACCTATATAAAATGTAGCAAAAAATGTCAAAAAATGTTTAAAATTTTTTATGCAAAATGCACATGAATCGGCGATCTTTATCGAACTCGTCGGTGGCGCTGCAAACTGCTTTTCGTCTATGCCTATGGCATGTTTTATCTGTTGTCTCTGAGCCGGAATGACTGCTTGAGGAAGATGAATGGCCACTCACTGCTCTACGACGGACTTGTGGAACCAGCAACCTGCTCATCTTCTGCATTTCTTGTAGCTGCCCTGTTTTCTGTGGAGAAAGGGTAGATCTTGGAAACAATTCGTCTGTAACAGTCTCTGCGATCGGTGTAGTTTCATCAAAAACAGAATTGGAATCTTCCACTGTTTCACAATATTGAGCAATGTCAATTAGTTGCCCATCACAAATAGTAACAATAAAGCGATACTCCTTTGTAGCTTTGTTGTGGAGAGACTCGGAGTTCGACCGTTTATATTGTGATTTCCACATCGCTTCATATTCTCTCTTTTCATGATGTGCGGTGATTGCTGTTTCTTCTACTATCTTTTTCGCAACTTCAGATGCCCTAACTTTGCTGTAATTACAAGAAAATCGTTTTTCCTTCATAAGATTACCTTGTCTGGAGACGTTATCATTGAAGAAGTGATTGGACACATTGTTCTTATTCGAAAGACCTGTAGCATAACTCTTTTGAGAAAGTGAATCGCTTAGAGGCAAACGAGAAACTTTACTTTGAAATCGAATCTGTTTTTCAATTGGGGCTAGATGCGACGATTGCCTCATGTAAACTGGTAGAACCATAGGTGGTTGATGTTGTTTCAAGTTATTGGGTTGTTTGCAAATTCTGCTACTGGAAGTGCTTGTTTGTTGATAACAGCTGTCGGGAAGAATTTCTGGAATACGCTCGGAGTTGCCGGTTCTTCTGTTTGATATTGAAGCTAAACCTTGATTTGGGCTTAGTTGTAATTTTGGTGGTTGGTTCATATTTGTTTAGATTAATAAAATGCCCGTGTGAAAAGCATGTATATTCTTCAGATGTCGTTCGCTTCTGTTTGGAAGGTTGATAATTGTGAATGAAACTTGAAGAAAACGTTGTTTATATGGCACGGAGAATTTGAAACTAATTGAAAGTCATTAACTTCAAATGCGGTTTTGGACAAATATGGCAAAAAATAAAGCTGAACAATCAGCAAATGAACCACTTACTATATGCACTAACGTTAATACTACACTCACATAAAAGACATCAAAACGGAATAAGAAATCGGTTTTTCCAAATAAGGTAGACGTTTATTTTTGTTGTAAACTAGTGGAAAATACTTGTACGTGAGGCGTGAATTACTATGGTTACAGTTCCGGCCACGCTTGAGGTCACGTTTTGTCGCCGGTTAATTGAGCGTGACGATGAGGATGAGCGCGCGGAGACTGAAATCCAATAAACAAAGCTGCTCACTTTGGATTCTGGAGGCAATTTTAGGCGCGAATTTTGAGCGATTCGATTCGATTGGCAGCAGCTTTATTTTGGTACCAAATACGTGGGGTTATTTTTGCAGTTTATTACTAATACTAGTCTTTGCTTTCGGTTCAAAATGGCCATTTTTCATTTTTGGTGATTTTCAATCCACTTTGAAATCTATTAACTCTGTTCACATAAGAAATTGAGGAAGAGATTGGCTATTTTCCGCGTCTACTAGGCCATCCAATCAATCATGCTGGGTCAACCCGCCATCACACCTAACTTATTATTTAGCTCAATTCTCAAATACAGTGACTGGCTTTCTCAACTACCTCTTGGATTTCCTTGATAATTTGCTCACTTGATGATGACAAAGACCAGTTGCAAACAACCAAGATCTTAACCGATTCCCTACAAAACCCTTGCATCCGACCTCAACAGGAAAATGCTTTACACTCCAACCAGCCTCTTTACATTCTTCTATCAAGTTTTCATAGCGTTCATTTTTCCGAATTTGCGCAGCCTCAATATCGTCTTCGTGTAGTACAGTTAGCTCAATGAGATGCACAATCAACAGTTCCTCACACCAGATAACAATATCTGGCTTCTTCATAGTTGGTAACGGGAAGAAACGTTCCCTTCCCGGCAAATCTGCTGTGATAACCCATTCACCACTCCAGATCTCATCGTTCACTGTTTTTTAGCCTGTTTGAGATAGCATCGCTGTCGTCCAGGGCGAACGAACATGATGTTAAGTCTTCTTCCATTTCTCTGTGGCTTCTTCCACCTGTTTTTTGGCAGTATCGTAAAGGACCTTCAATACCTTCTCGTATCTCCATGTTTATCTATCTAATGCCAATGAACAGTTAGAAAGGATATGTTTCAGTGTTCTAATCTTACCGCATTTACACTTATTTTCATTCACAACCTTCCATTTCATTAGGTTTGTTGGGGAGGGCGACATATCATATGTAGCTCGTAAAAGGAAGCTTAAACGTGATGTACTCCACTTCCAAATTTTATCCAAACTTAATTTCCTTTCAATAACCTTTTCCTCCCATTTTACCATCTGAACCTGCTGGGCGCATTGAATCAAATGTAATTCTCTCTTTTCAGCTTCTCTATCTTTAACACAATCTCTTCGCGTCATCATCGAAAACGGGTTTAATGGCTTACAGCCAATACCTCCTCGACCGCTTTGTGTTGCCCCTACTATATCTCTGTGTTCTAACGAAGCAATTATATGTCATCAGCATAATTTTCTGCACTCCATTTCTTCCCTGTCTTGACATCTGGTGGACTGTCTCGTATTTCAGCGTCAATTGACTATCTCAACATCATTACTGGCCGCACTTTTCCTGCTTTATATATCTCGCTGGTTGCTGTCACGGGTAGCTGCAACGAACCTCTCTTTCTGTACAGCGCCGAGCTGTTAATCATTCATGGTAGGACCAATTAACCGTTTCCTGATACAAACACTGCATTTTTGCTCAATAATCTCCACTCGAGACAAAGCCACTTCGACAAGTATGGTAAGATCCAGTTGCAGGCACACAGCTGCTGATGGAGTTTCATGGAGCAACAAAGGAGAACATGAAACCAGCATATGAAGGAACATGAAACCAGCATATGAAGGTCTTTTTGATGTACTTGATTTATGTCCACTGAAAGAGCTTAATGGTTTAATGTTTAATTCCCATAAGTTAGTGAGTAAGGTTATTCTAGTGGTTGTAAAAAAGGCATGTCAATGAGTTTGAAACCACTGATATAAATTTTGTAAGAAGTGTTAGTGTTTTGTTTAGAGGTGGCATTATAAGTAAAACTAAATACACCGCCATTATCTACTTATACAAACTAACAGTGCTAAACTTCAAATTTTGGCATTCAGCAGCAAAGGCAAATCGAAAAAGATACACACACAATCTTTATCAGATCTTTCTACTGAAACGAAACAGTCACAGAAATTTCAATTGGGCCAAAATGATGCGCGGTTTTTGGCGCCTAGCTACAAAATCAACTCAGCTGTGCCTGAAATGTCAAAACATCCGGGTAACGTAAAAAGTATGGTAACACAGACCATGATTCGTTCTCTTAAAACTATTGTTGCACCTGTAATTTCCAAGAACATACAAGCAATTTTTCAAGACAGCTGTGTGTATGAAGGAAGAAGACATCGTCGAGTTTTCAACTACCCAAGATTCCTGTTCTAATACTTTATATGCAGCCAGGGTCGCATTTTGCTCAAATTCGAAAAATTGTAAAAAGTAAAACTGCTCTTGTACATCCTAATCCTAAAAACTTTTCTATCAGTGAAGAAACAACGAGCCAAATTGATAAAATTAAAGATGTTCTAGAGAACGTTAGCAATACTTCCTCTTGCTTTTAAAATAGGCAGTGTCTAAATGACCGGCAGCCGGTCACGCTGTACAGTGTTCAAGTTCACTACCGGTCAAGTAATTCAAAACACTAAATGGCCGATAATTTGAATTTCTTTCCTGAAACGCATCGAAAATAAAGTATATCGTATTATAATCAATCTTTCGTCGATAAAGAATAATTGTAAAAGCATTTTGAATGTTCACCGATTTCCAATCTTATACTTAATTGTCAAGTCGGTCATCATAGTCGGACTAGTGAGTTTCACTAGAGTAGTGTACCTGGCATAAACTACGAACCAATTTTTACTTCTAACACCGAGTTTTGAATCGCTTGATCGTTCTTTTTCGATATAGAAACATTCGATATTGATTTTGGTTATTAAAATTTCTATATTTAGGAGAAAAAACGAACTCCCGGCCATTTAGTTTTTGAATTGTGTGACCTGCTGCCGATCATTTAGACACTTCCTTTAAAATAAGCGTTACTATAATAGCTTTGAAAATAGTAATTTACACAAGCAGAAACTAGATCTTTGTGATTACTGCAAAGCATTACCACCTGAAAGTATGGAAGCTATAAAGAACATAATGCAAAACAGGTTACAAAAAGCACAGCGCGATGACTTTAACTATGAAAAGGAGCAGAGATTTTAATAGAAAACACTTAAAACAGAGCCTCTCCAAAACGAAGCTACAACAAAGCAGCCATTCTTCATGATCACAATTTGTGATGGGCAACTGGATGAAATTGTTCCACATTATGCTCATGAAGTTTAGATCAAGCATTCGCACGCATAAATCTTTGCCCTTTAATTTGGCAAGGGCAGCACATAAGAACTTAACCGACCGTGAAAAAGATAACAAGCTTTACTTCACGGTTTCATCCTGAACATGTCGAACTGGGAAATAAAAAAAGACAAAAAGGCAAGAAAACAAACTCAAAACAAAAGACCATATCAGGTGGCTCCAATTAACTGAGCAAATTAACTGGGCAAAAAAGTGGAGCAGAGGGCTCAGGCCCCTTTTGAAAATCAGGCTACTCTCCCAGTGGAGCTCCTCGAATTTCCAGTGATTTTAGGGTTATTGGCCATTGCGCAGGGAACTGGGGCGAGTTTCAAAATTTAACCAATCAATAAACTGACACCACCACATGAAAGATCGCGTGGACAGTACGGCATGTAAGCTTCCCATGAAATTCAAGACTTGAAAACAAGCTTTGGGATTGGCTGAATTAAGGTTGGGGTGAGTTTTATCTTTCCTTTCATTGGCTCGAATTTCATGGGAAGCTTACATGCTGTACTAACCGTTCGCGTATAGAGTTGTCATTTGACCGAGTTTGATGCTTTTAAGATAATTAAACAGAGACCAAGTTATTGACCTTGAAACATGGTTCAAAATCCATACAAACGTCTGTAATGTTGAGACAGCGTCCCTCCAAACCATATAAACTCTTAATTTTTTTTCTGATTTTCTAATTTCTGTGATACTCTTAAAAATGGGAAAGCATCCGTGATTTTCATCTCAACGTATTTCAAATGGTGACCGAATGACACATGATTTTACAGTTGTCACAAAACTGAAACACATTAATTTTTAGGAATTAATATGGTTTTGGGGGACGCTGTCTCAACATTGCACACATTTGTATGGATTTTGAACTATATTTCAAGGTTTATAACTTGTCATTCGCACTTGACTTCGAGCGGTCGCTCTTGACTGAATTTACCACCAGAACTGTTTTCTTTTTTGACAGATAGTCTTCAAAATACACAATAAAGACGATAAAATAAATGTATATTGTTTACCTTGTGTAAATTGTGTCATGTTTTCCTTTAAATGGGTTTTGGGACTGCTGTTGTCTTGCACTCTTCATGCGGCTTTGTCCGTGTTAATTGCTCGGAGTGAGCGCAGCGAACGGAGAGCAAGTCTAATTTTGAGAAGAGGGGAGTTGATTTCAAGATTTTT
>JAOBBB020198535.1:0-11834 GCA_025331005.2 Zoanthus gigantus
AAAAATTAACATTTTCCGGGGGGTGTTTTGGCCCGGCCCCAACTTTTTTTTATTTTTTTATTTTTTTTTTTTTTTTTTTTTTAAAAAAAAAGCGCCTGCCAGACTCGCCTGGAGTACTCGCGTCTAAGGCTTAGCGAGAGCTTGTCCATGCAACCAGCACCAAGTCGGGAAAGGTGTGATCGGTAAGAAAATAGTACAGCCTTCAACTAGTAATAAATCAACAATTGCCATGTCTGGCAGAAAGAGTAGAAATGTTATCCCAGTTTTGGTGACCTTGGCCAAATTCATTTGTCGTATTTCCCAACAAATTTCATACTAAAGCTTTGTGATTGCCATCAATCTATATAAATGATCAATAAATTTTTCCATACTCGTAGAGTAGAGTCAGAGATGAAGAAAGAAGGACAAAGCTGGACGAAGTTAGAAAGGGTTGCCCCAAACTGAAAACGATGGAAACTTATTGTTGATGGCCTATGCTCTGCCGTATGAGTGAGAAGGCGATGATGATAATGATGATGATGATGATGATGATGAAATTCTTCCATTGGAGATCAATACAACTAAGCTTAAGTTTGTTTATCTATTTATTTTTTTTTTACTTTTTAATTCGAGATTCAATGGCCATATTCTTTGCAAAGTATTTGCGATATTCCTAGGCATGCTGCCATCAAGTTCTATATTCTAAGCACAACGAGGCTTCTTTCCATTTTTTACAGCTATGTGACGACGAAAAACAACCGAACTCTGCTTGCCTTGTATAGCTCACTTTTAATAAGAGTTAGATAAATGTAAGCCCCAAGTGACAGTACACCACAAGCACCTGACCTAGATAAGGTTACAGCAGCGGCGGGAAACTGTTTCAGTCTCGGCAATCGTTGGTCACATCAGAGACGGCTTAGAGTCTATCATTGACCACGAGTACTCTGCAACATTCAATGCACGATAACAATAACAGGCACTTAAAAAGATCCGTTCCCTTTTTTAAATCATTTAACAGTTAAATTAACATTATTTTCACTTATTTTTTATCTTGTCGAAAAAATTGTAGCCCCGGGCCTAGAGGCCTAATCTAATGACTGGCTACGCCACTGCCTTAGTATATGTAAATATTTCTTTTTAGGCTAATTTCCTGTGGTAAATATTTGCTAAAACGTAAAAACATTAATCTTAATTTTTGACAGCTGTCCTAGCCAACGGCTAAAATATAAAACAAGCATTTAAAAAGCCATTGATTTTATTTTTACGAAAGCTATGATAATTTACATTGGCGTTAAGGAAGTTTATCGAGTTTTTTTTTTCTTCATAAAATACTTTTTGAAAACTATTGTTGTTACAATTATTTACCAGTTTTTTATTAAAACTTTTAAAAAGATTAAAATGTTGGCAGAGGGCAGCTGATTGCGTGGAAATGCAGTCCCTGCACTGCAGTTTGGAAACTGAATGAATGAAAGGGAGAGGGGGGAGGGTAGAAAATGGATAGGCTAATATATCTATGTTTCAGAGATATTAGAGAAATTGACGTCAAAAATTAGCTTCATATCCATAACAATTTCCATATGTTATAAAAATTCGTGTTTAATGGTGTCATTCAGGGAAGCATGGAGCGCGAACGACATGCAACTATGGAGCAAAGCGGAGCAGAGCGTTTTAAGTATTCTTTACACATGCCTTAAAAAAAGTTAAAAAGCAAAACAATCTTCATACTTTTTAAATGTGATTTATTTAGCTTATCATCAACCAATTTGAGTCACAATAATAAAGAGTTAACACTTTGCTACTTCATAAGCACGCGCACAGTTATGAAATCACTTACGATACATAGTTGTCTGGTTGTCTTCATAGAGCCAAAACTTGGAAAACGTTTGTTTTTTTTAAACAAAAAGGATGAAATTAAAGGACGAGTTGATTTGTATAATGCATTTGAAGTGTGGAACAATCTTTAAAGACACACTGAAGCGTTTTTCACGTCGGTTCGTTTCCTAAGTTTAGCCAATAGGAGTCAGGCATCAAGGTTTATTATATAGATTGATTAGATGCAAAATCCATGGATATGTGCGTATTAAACGAGTCCTCTTACTTATAAATATATATTTTTGCTGGTTAAACAAAATTTTGCCAAGGGGCACAATATTATGAAAAACACGCCAGCGGTGTGTTGAGTTTTCTTCCTAATTTATAAACAACGTCGGAAATTCATATACTGATATAGTAACAAAACCGGGGATAAAACTAAAAATTGTTCCAATAACGCCACAGAGCATTTTATTTATTTAAAATATAGCTTTCAAGTCTGTGCAGCTGTGTCTTACAAGTTTTTAAAAACCTGTTTTTTTCCGTTTGTTTTGTTTTTGACTCATAAAACAATAAACCAACAATACTGAAACCCAACAATATTTTATTTAGTAAAAGCAAAAGGACGCCGGACAGAAAGGTTTGATATTGTCACAGAGCGCTTCAGCATTGATTTCTGACATCCTCAAAGCGGATGTTTTTTTCTGAAAGCATTTTTGTTCTAGCCTGTTTAGCATAGGCATAGCTACGTGCAGATCAATGTTTGTGCGTCTTCCTTTCTCCCGCCGCATAGCTTGAATCTATTCAGTACTGGCGCTGGTAATAGTACTTTTCAATAAAATATTTTTTGATTTTCTATACGATTAAGTAAGAGTTTTGTTTATTCGTTGCTGTTAAACAGGGATACTTGTAGACATAGCAAGTACTTGTGTAAACTTTCTGACCGGTTCACCGATAATAATTCCAAAATGAACTGGCAGTTTGTTGAGCTTGAGGTGAGTTTTGGCAAATTAAAACAATTCATTGACAATGTTAACAAACCGCTTGGCGCTTCTTCGAATTATTAATAAGATGACATCTTTAATATTAGATGAACTGTTTAATTTTCATGGTGTTTATCAACTAGATGTTTCTTTTAATAACTATAACAAAGCCCAGAAACTTTTTTCGAATCTCTGCCTCTGAAACTTTTTGTAAAAGATGATGGCACTTCAACTAACCAAGTCACATGACACTGAGGTGTCAATCACGGCACTTCAGATGACCGAGTGTTTCTATATTCCGTTCCACCTCTTTATCGAATGCATTTTTCAGTTGCTTTATTGTTTTAATAGTAAACCAATTTTATGCCGCAATAGACCCTTTATAGTAAGACTTTTACTTCGAAGCTGAAAACGGTAGACTCATTTTATGCCGGTAAGTTAAACCTTTACGAGTTGTGCACATGGAATTCGTACAACTTCATCATTGTGGTCCAAGCCTCAACAGCGAGTTATAAAAATTCTGGCTTAATGTTTGCTAAGAATTTAGAACTTGTTTAAATCATCTTATTTGTACTGATTAACGTTTCCTACCGTTGCTTTTAGGGGAATAATGGCGGAATCAAACTTCAATGCTAAGAGTTTTACTGTACAGGCACAGAAGAAAGTGCTTGGTAAAATGGCATCGAAAAAGGTCGCCAAAGCTTTTATCGATGACACAACCGGCGACCTGCTTGATCAACTGTATCAGCTTGTGAAAAAAGACAGTGGAAGCAAAAAAGAAGCGGAGAAAATCATGAAGGACCTTATCAAAATTGTGGTAAAACTTACTGTGCTGTTTCGAAATAACCAATTCAACCAAAATGAAATAGCACTAGCTGAGAAGTTTCGCCGAACCTTCAAGCAGTCAGCAATGACATTTATTAGTTTTTGTGAAGTTGACTTCTCCTTTGATAAAGATTTTCTCTGTAACAGCTTAGAAGATTGCAAAAAACTCTTGCATCAGCTGATTGAACGCCATCTGACAGCGAAGTCACACGGTAGAGTTGATCATGTGTTTGGATTTTTCACCGAAGGCGATCTTCTGGAACGGGTATTTGAACCGAAAGGTCCGCATCGACCGATTCTTACAGGAATGGTTGCAAATCTAAACAAGCTAATGGAGGAAGGCAACTTATAGGCTGCCTATTTACTTGTGTAAATATATTCAAGTGAGACCTGGTTAGAAGGCAAAATTCTATCATACTGGGAGTTACAAGTTTATATTATATGTTAGTGAAAGGCCAATTAATATTTATTTATTTCAAGCCCCTCTGGTTGAGTTTTAGTTCTGTCAGAAGGGCTTTGGTTTATTAAGTCCTGGACCATTGTTCTATGTGCTATTTCGCTCGCTGTTTAGTAAACGAATAGACAGAACGTCCTTTTTAAAAATTTGTAGCATAACGTGTTTTTTGTCTCACAGCAGTTGTCCGAACTAATTCGACACGATCGTGTTCTTTGTAACAAAGAAATGCAAAAATCATTCGTGCATGAATTTCAAGAAGTTCACGGCTATAGCAAATTTACTTTAGAGTCTTTGGAAAATTACTATTGACAGAAAGATTGCCATTTTTTATTTGTTTGGAAAATCAATAGCTTGTTCCATTGGACGGCTAAATATTTAAGGAACTAGCCAGTTCGTAACAAACTGAGCGATCAAAACGTGACAAACGTGTAATTTTTTTTCCGACATCGGTCTTTAATTCATTATTTCCTATTTTAAAATTTTGCCAACCTGTCTCATTTGATTTCAAGTACAACACAGCTGCATTAGTTTTTGATCAAAAATGTTAATTTATTTTGAATGTAGTTCTCTTAAAGTTTATAGTTAATATTTTTTAAAATGTAGCGGAAGTTTTAATTTTTAGAAATGAAATTTTGAGGCATGCGCTTTCAGGCAATCAAAGCACTCGCATTTCAGCTGTTCCATTTTATTTCATTTTATTTTAGATAGTATAGTTTAAAAATATATAGAGATCAAAATGAAAACGAAGACAATTTTAAAATACTGTATTAAATTTAAGAGAAGATTAAACAAGGATAAATTCTTAACTGCAGTATCTTGCATAAATATATTTAAATAAAAATAGTATGAGAATGAATAATGATATCAGCAGGTGATTAATATTTGCATATTGCTTGGAATGGTTGCTTTGTGAAACTGCATTCTGCCAAGACATTAAAAAAGGATTTACTTTTTGTTTAAAAACATATGGTTAAATTATCCTACAAGTTGAGTTTATGAGAGCTAAAACTCTGGTGAAAAAAATCCATTTCTATTTATGCAGAGGTAACATATAATTCTGAGTATATTAGCGATTCCATACCAGACCAGGTCACAAACTTTTACAGATGAATTTGATGGCATTTATTATGGGCTAAAAATCTATTTTTGACAGTGTTGCTTCCAGATATATATGTTACCCAAACAAGTTATATAGTGGATTTCACTAATGAAATAATGTTTGCATAACTCAATTTCAATCCAAAATAACTATAATATTTAACTTAAAACTAAGCGTTCACTTATAGGTTGAGAAATATAATTTATGTATATATAATATAGTATATCTACAAACAAAATAAAAAAAAGCAGGTTTTGCTGTTGCTAATTTTCATCATGAAGTATTGAAGCTAAGGAAATTATGCTGCAATGTCTTTTTTATCATAAATAATAGCCATCAGACATTCTGATTAACCCCTTAAAATTCTGAATGCATGATTTGGATAATTACAATATATACGGTACCCATCCCAATATAGTACTATGATCTCCTGGCTTGCAGCATAAAATCAGAGTCATGCAATTGGGATCGAAGGAAACAGTGGTTCAGATGGCAAAGGCGAATGGAGTGAGGTGGTACGTGCATGTGTTGAGAAAAGTGTTTGAAGTGAAGGGCAAGAGGAAGCGAGGACGACCAAAGAAGACATGGAAGACACAAGTGGAGGAGAGCAAGAGTTGGTTTTTACAAAAAGGATGTCATGAATTAAGCGAGATAGAGAGTGGGAGTTGGAGTAATTGCTGCCACAGTAGGGTAAATCTGGCCACCCCCATTTACAGGGATAAACCCAGATCAAATTGGATTGATTGAATATCATTTTGTCCCATGTTTTATTTAGTTACTTGTGTTAAACAGCCTACATATCAAAGCAAAAGCTGTTTCATCATTCCATTCTCTTGAACTTGAAATATAAATTAGATGTTTTGTGTAATAATAAAAATATATATATAATTTATTGAATTGTTTCCCATATTGTAATTCCAGTATTATATCAACTTATGAGGCAGCCTTATAGGGCTCTGGTTTGTCTCCATATTGCAAAACATAGATTATGAACCATTGTTTTTTAAAAATTAAAACAGCAATATTACATTATTAGTTACTACCTGATGTAAAACAGAGTATTATTAATGTAAAATCTGTTGATTTTTCTATTTGTTGACACAGTGTTTATCTACGGTATTAGGTACAGACAAAATATTCTTACACAGCTGGTTTTACTTTGAATTTTTTGAAAATGTTTTTTAAATTATTTTCATTAAGAAATGTTTAATGCTTTGATTTGAATGAGGTATGAATATACGTGTAACATACATCTTGAAAATATAACAAATAGATATTTTTTAAACCACATTTCCTTTTTTTCTGAAATGTCCTACATTTCCTAATTTGTTTTTATACTTTTTTGTTGAGCTTTGAAAATATACAGACAAATGAATTTAATCACTTATTGAACTGCATTGAAAAATTTCTATTTGCAATCATTGAATTCCTAATAATTGTTATATTAAAATTATGTCTTGTTCAATAGTTCAGCTGATGTGCAGTGTCTTTGTTCATTAGACTCTTATTGTTTCTTTTGGAGTGCTAATAATGTGAAATGTGTCAGTTGTGCACAAAAGGTCTGTAAAATCAGTATAAAGGAAAAAATAAATGGCTCAGTATTGAGGGCTATTTTAATGTTAATTTTTAAATTAAAATTAATTTACTTTGAATTAAACACTGTGTTTAAGAAACAATTTGAAATTTGTTCATCTAATGAAGTTGTTCTTTAACAGCATGATATGAAATATATAAAATGAGTAAATACTATTGCTGCCTAAATTTTTTTTGTAAAATTTATAAACTAAAATTTTAGCTTTCACCATTCAACTGCATAAGAGATAAAGAATGTAAAGCAAAGTCTACAAATATAACTGTAAGATAAAATAATGACGCTGTTGAACTGTGCAAGCTAACATTTTATAGAGTTTTTATATCTTACAAACAAAATTTACAACAGCCTTAGGCAGCAGTAGCAGTTACTTGTTTTATATAAAATTTGTTGTTTAAATATGGTGTTCAAATGAAAGCTATTGTCTGAGCTGTCAACTCCCAGAACCCAGAGACCTGGAAATTTTGTTTGAAATACAACAACTGTACAAGATAACAAAATGAAAACCCTGGAGAATACAGAAAGCAAAAATATATCTTTTGGGGAGATTTTGCTGCAAAGCTTGGAGACTCCTGGTTTATCCGGGATAGTTGAGAGGTATGTATTGTCAACAATATATTGCCAATAGTGGTTATGATTACATGTTAACATGAGATGCGAAATATTTATCTCTTGTTTAATGAAAAAAGAAAAAAAAATATCTTGTTTGCATGCTAATTTGTTGAATTTAACATTTGAAGAGTAATTTTAAATTTTTTTATAATTTTTCAGAAAGTAGCACTTGATCACTTGCTATTGAATTGATAATTTCAGTGAATTTGTCTAATTTGTACTATATAGAAAACTCGTAGTGTTTAAAAAATGTCTTTTTTCCCAATTTTGATTTTATAGCAATCTTGGGATTCGTGCAGACCGGGTGATTTTTTCGCACAGGGAGCCCACTTTCCCGTAACAATACTTGAGCGCCAACCGAAGTTAAAGCAAATGTATGGGAAATTAGAATTTTGTACATTTTTGCTCCGAAATGTAATAAAATTGTTCATTCAACATTCTTATCTTTAGTCAGTCATTATTTCTTACATTCATTTTGATTTGGGGAGAAATTGAACCGCTTTCTGGGGTGTAGCGAGAACAAGTAAATGAGTTCCATGCTGCTAGTGCTAGCAGAGATCTCGTGGCGGGACAAGACCTTTGCTAGCAGGGAAGTGGATGAGGAGTAAGAAGAATGACAAGACCGGTCAACAACCGCTCACATAAATACGTCTCGTAAATCCCCAGCAATCATTTTTCAAACGAATTCTTACCTATCTTTCAACACACGTTCCAATTTACCAAATTCGCCACTTTGTAGACAAATTAAAACAGGACTTCAGCATGATCACTGGAGATCCGATCAGACTGGATACAGTCCTAACCGTCACTTGCAAAATTTGAACCTTGCGGGGTAGGGCACGGGGACTTCTAGTCACTGGAGACGAGATTGATTAGGGTTCGCGTTTTAACCGAAGAAATCATAAAAGTTTTGTAGAGATCAACAAGATAAAAATGCGTTCTATCGGTTAACCGGGTACGTTTACATCGTTATATCTAATTTATAGAACATCGGTGAAAACCATGATAGCGGCAATTATTTTAAATTATTGAAGCTCTGTGAGGATGGTAGGTCTTGGGAACTCTTGTATTGCTTCGATTTTGTCTTCGTCTGCTTTGACTCCAACTTAAGAGATAACGTGACCTTGGAACCTTATACGATGCGAGAACCAGGGGCGTACCAAGAGGGGAGATACCCGGGGCTCCGGGGGGGGGGGCCCCCGCCCCGGGGGGGGGGGGGGGGCGGGCCCGGGGGCGGCGGTTTCCGGGCGTCTGGGGGGTAGGGCTGCCCTCATGTGTTGTTCCCGGGGAGGGGGAGGGGGGTCTGGCGGGGGAGAACACGGCTGCCAGAAGGGAGTGTGCTCGTGCCCCCACTTACTATACAACTCGCTTTTGTTTTTTTGTCGCAAATCTTTATTTAGGTAGAACTGTGTAACTAAAAGTCTTTCGATATCCTACGTCCAGGAAAACAATTCTTTTATGCGCGAATTAAATTTCTTTCAGCGCAAAAAGCGGAAAACCGTAGAAGAGTATTTAAAAATTATTTCTATGTAGAAAACAGCTGCATTTAGTGCATATAATGGTTTAGAATGCAAATGGAGATATTAAATTGAATCTGATGTTAAAATCACAGTATGCAACAAGGATAAATTGTAGATTGCAGCTGCTCTTATCCTCTCATTTTAGAAACAATTTCAATAGTCCGTTTTATTCAGGGCCGAAGCCAAGATTGAGCTCATAAGGAACGTGTCATATTCAATATCATATCGTATTGCATATACATATCTCAATTGGTGAGATATGCTAGAATTTGCAGTGATAAGAGAGAATTTAAAACCCGAAACAAGCGCTTATCGACAAAGTTAGAGAAACAAGGCTTTAAGAAAAAGATAGTTGAAAAGGCATTCGTAAAGTTTTATAGAAGCCACTACGACGAGGTGCAGAAGTTTGGAGCATCGGTCAAGGAACTCAGAGAGCCCTGAATTGTTTGGCTGAGGTTGTTGACACATTGTATCCTTTTCTTTTAAATGTTATATTTGTATGTGTTTTTGTTTAGTGATGCGCGCTCTAATTGATTTTGAATTTGTTTCTCACGCTCGAGCTTGTTATTTTTTGTTGTATGGCTTGTGTCACGAATACTGGCTTTTACGGTTTTATATGTTGGTTTTCCTTACTTTACGAACGTTGTTCAATTACTGTGCTCACTTAGTCGATGGCTCCACCTGAATTGTTCTTCATGCAATTGGTACAGGATTTAATGGAACCGAAACCAATTGTAGAATTGCACACAATTTAGGTATCCTGCTGATAAACAGTAACTGTTTTGCTGTTTTATCAGCAGCATTCTAGCTATGTCTGTTCAGATATCTATCAACTGATAAAAAATAACTCAAAAATATCTATCAACTGATAAAAAATAACTCAAAAATAACTCATGAAAAGTAGACAAAAATGCTAGTCTTTCGTCTTTTTAAAAAATCAATATATCCATTTTTTTATAGATAAAATCGGACGAACTTATATGATACTAACTGTGTTTAAAACTGTGACATTGAAAATAATAAAAAAAAACCTTTAAAACTTTCTCTTGCAAGTATACATTTATAAAACCTAGCAAGAATAACACTAAAATGTTAGAAATTATAAACTAAAAAGAATGAAAAACTTTCTTCATCCAGAAGGTATTTTCCTTCGTTTATCCGATTCATGTGAGGAAACGCAAAATAATTTCTTTATTATAGCAAGTTTAAAATTTTATACAGTATTAGGGTTCTAGCTATAATGAATTTAAACATTCGAGAAAATCTAATCAACCTGTTAAACGGTGAAAGTCATTTTTTGTTTATTTTGGCGATAAAATCTCAATGTATTAGTTATACATGTTTGAGGAAAACCGCCTGTCTTTACCATTTTGTTCAAATATATATTATTACAAATAAACAGCTTTTACTTAAAAAACAGATAATGTTTTCTGACTGTAGTTAGAGTTTTTGAGGTCGTCTTTAGATATTAGAACTGGCTAATATATGGTTGTGTTATTAGACCTTGTGTAGTGCTTCTTTAAGTGAGGTTGAATAATTGCGTAAAATTATGTAATATATACATATCCCGTGTTGTGAAACAGTTTTCAGAAGCTCGTTTTTCCTTCTGTAGCTGCAAAATAGTTTTTATACTCTTTGGAACTACCGTCAAAAACAGCTATATGGCAGAATAACATGTTGCTTAAAAAATCACCACCAACGGGGTATTTTAGATTGCTGCGTTAAGCATTTTACTGTCAAACTTTAATACAAAGGTTTTTATCCTTTTTTCAGTTTTTTTGATAAATTATATTCCTCTTTCGTCTAAAAAGAAATCACATTCTCATACTGAAAAAAGAAAAGAACATTTTAAAGTTCTTTTGGCTTTACTGCTTGCTTTTAAACCCAAAGTTTGAGATCGTATGCATCCGTAATTTTGAGCCCCGTTTCCCTGAAAAAAATACTGGTTTCAGCACTTTTTCTTTCTTTTTCAGTTTTTTTTTTCATACAATATATTTTTTACTGTCGACCTAGAAGTCACTTTTTCGCAAGAACAAGAAATGAACTTTTAACTGCTTTTGGCTCTTTAGCCCAAAGTTTTGAAAGTAACCGATATAACTCCACTAATCTAAGCAGTCTAAACTAATGTACATTTGATGTCCCAGCAGAAGAACTTACATTCACGTAAAGTAATGTTGTCTGAGCATTTAATTATTTTTGTACCTTCGTTTCCGAAATAGCCTTGATAGAAGTTATTAGACTCAAAGGACGTCCTCGGAAATCCTTGTGCAGCAGTGTAGTAGTAGAATCGTGGTGGATACACAGGAATTTGAGGCACCGGGCAGCTAGGAAGACTATTTGGTTGACCTATTCCAGATTGTATCTGTGGTGCAGCATTAAACTGCACGAGTGAAAATGGATGTGATCGTTCTCCATTTGAAATCGAGTTTCTCTCATTTATGTCATCGGAGGAAGACTGGTAAAAATTATTATCTTCTTCCATATTTTACACAAACGCCAATAAATGTTATACAGTTAGGCGATTAATGTCCGCTCTCAAGAATACTGTTTAGTTTTTATTTTAAAAGAGAACTACGCGGCTTTAATTGTGACGTTAAAAATCATCTAATAACCAAATCTCGTCCCATACCGTGCGCGTGCGCACAAGCGAGCTGTTTGTTAGTCTAACTTGAGTAGTTGCTTGTTTCAGTTGAGAAATTGACAACGAAAATTCAATGCTTAACTATGCTATGATACGAAAGTAGCCTGGCTCCTACAGCGCATGCTCTTCTGATCATGTGATTAAAACTTGAATTTGTTTGAATTTTAATGAATTACACACTTTGTTTGTTGTGAAGTTGTAATGGCTAAATGAGCTAGGAAAAATCAGCAAGTAAAAAAGGGCTATAAGAGCCAATGGACTTTTTCAATCCAACACAGCAATTATTTTAAGCGAGATACTGCTGTTACATTTCAC
>JAOBBB020198623.1:0-11834 GCA_025331005.2 Zoanthus gigantus
TTTCTACGGAGAAAGCTGGTTTCTACGGAGGAGGCTCATATCTACGGAGGTGGCTGATTTCTACGGAGGTGGCTCATATCTACGGAGGAGGCTGATTTCTACGGAGAAAGCTGATTTCTACGGAGGTGGCTCATATCTACGGAGGAGGCTGATTTCTACGGAGAAAGCTGGTTTCTACGGAGGAGGCTCATATCTACGGAGGTGGCTGATTTCTACGGAGGTGGCTCATTTATGCAGAAGAGGCTGATTTCTACGGAGGAGGCTCATATATACAGAGGAGGCTGATTTCTACGGAGGAGGCTGATTTCTACGGAGGTGGCTCATATATACAGAGGAGGCTGATTTCTACGGAGAAAGCTGGTTTCTACGGAGGAGGCTCATTTATACGGAGGAGGCTGATTTCCACGGAGGAGGCTGATTTCCACGGAGGAGCCTCAAATCTACGGAGGTGGCTGAATTCTACGGAGGAGGCTGATTTCTACGGAGGAGGCTCATTTATACAGAGGAGGCTTATTTCCACTAAGGAGGTCAATTTCTAAGCAACAGGCTTTTATTTGTATGGAAAACAAGAACAATTGCACAAAGGAAGAAAGGTTTTAATCAAGAACGTGTTTGTTTTACAGTGCGTAGCAGTGACACCAGTGGAACACCGTAATAAACCGAATACAAACTCCATTTCATTCTTGTAATGAATACCCTTTATTGCGTTCTCCATCGAGGAACGAGAGAACGCATCCTAATTTGGTTTCACAGTCGCGAAAAATCGAGAATTTTGGTGAAGACTGCAAGTTAGCCGCCCCTCTTGGTTTTTTCATGGGCTTTTGGGCCTTGTTTTCGTGTATCAGTCTCGTAGCCAGGCTCTTTTACGTCGTCATCACTACGTCAGTGAAATGAGCCTGGGTACGAGGTTGTTCGTGTAAATCAACTACGTCATTTCTTAGCATGTGTTAGTGCTTTTTGGTTCCTCTTTGATTACTGAGTTGTGTTGCTTGGCCGCCATTAAGTAAACAAATTTACCGAGTTGTGTATATCGGCGGCCATTTTACCGAGCTTTGTAGCTCGGCGGCCATTGAGGCAAAAACCTTTACTGTTAGTGTTAAAATTTGGTAGTTTATGAAATTTTAATTTTCGAGGTTTTTATCATAAAATCTTTATTGTACTTTCGTTACAAGCATGTAAATGAAACTTTTAACTTAATAAAAAAGAAAAAAACATAAAAAAGGTCAGGAAGGGCCTCGAACTGGGTCTGTTCACACGAAAGTCAAAAGTTCTAATTAACGTATTGAACGGTCTAATGTTTAAACCATAATTTCTTTCCAACTATTTTAATATTTTAAAAGTTGTATTACAAAAACAGAAAATGCATTATAGGCAATTTTATTTTAAAAAAAATCAAAATATAAAAAAAGCCCAGTTGCATGAAAGATGGCACAAGAAATAATTCATATAATGTGTACCAAAGGCAAACGAAGATTAAACTCGGATGATTTCCAGTCCTTCTGGGCATTCCCAAGAATTTGTTTACATTTCGGATGGGGGTCATGTACGACGTCTCAAAATATAACATTCCCAAGCTACATGAACACAAAATTCAATTCCACTCAGCCTGCTAAGAATGTATACCAAAATTTTCTATTCGCTTTTCTTCACACAATCCAGTCAGTTTCCATGATTACACTACAGGCCACTACATATCCGATAGCACGCACTTCCTAATCTTTGTTTACTACTGCTTGATTTATGAAGGTTTCATGTTAAAAATATTTCAAATGCTTACCAAAAGAGGTTAAAAATCTCTTCGACCTTGTAAGCATTCGGGGATTCGAGTTAGAAGGGTTTGAAACAATGAACGTCGACTTAGATACTGTTCCTTAGATAACTGTAAGTGTCGGCTCTATGTACACAAAATAATTCAAATACGGTAATCGCTATTACGTATGAGGGCAGAAAGGAATCAAATAGTTGAAAACGTTTAAACGGGCACACAGTTTAATTACAAAAAGACACACGGGAAGACTTATAGTTATTAACAAATATTTCGGCCGCATTCCAGCGGTCATCTTCAGTGAATGACATGGATCAGTGAATGCATACTAATTTACATAGATATGCTAATTAAAAAGAGAGAGCGGTGTTGACTGTACTTGTTCATTCAAGCTAGGTCTGTTCTTTACTAAACAAAGCTTCGGAGCTAGATCTTTCTTTTATAGTTGGCGTGATCTGAAGACAAAAATTTAAATTCATCATTTTTAACATATACAATCAACACCGTTCTCTCTTTTTAATTAGCATATCTATGTAAATTAGTATGCATTCACTGATCCATGTCATTCACTGAAGATGGTCGCTGGAGTGTGGCCGAAACTATTATATAAGTCTTCTAATCTTGTATGTCTTTTTGTAATCAAATAATTCAGTAACAGAATTCTTGTCATTGGATCTAAGTATGCTGGTATTTGAATAAAATATCTTTTGTTACAAAGTGTGACAACTTGTTATTACAGAGCGCGACAACTTTTTTATTATTACAAGGTGCGTCAAGTTTATTACAAAGCGCAAGAGGTATTACAAAGTGCAACAAGTTTGTACTGTCACCAAGTGCGATAGTACAAATTATGATGTTGAGACTTGAGTAATTTAAAATTGTAATGTGAAAGTGCTAAGTGCTCTTTTAATTATTTTTTTTTTGGCTTCTCTCTATATCAGTGATTGTAGGATATCGTTCACTAAGATATATCTACATACAAATAATTGTTCGACAAAATTCCCTGAGGTTTGTTCGAAATGATGGGACTGCTAGAAGAATGGAGAAATACATTGATTCTTTACAGCTATTGTGTCAACAGCTCGGGGCCGCGGCTTCGGAGTTTATATTTTTCAGATAGTACTGACATAAAATGTTACCATTGTCATTTGTTTCTAATTGTTTGCTCTGAAAAGACATCAGATTTTTTTTCAAGCGCAGTTATTCCTAGGACAACCTTAAAAAAATATCGAAGCATAAATTTTTGCTTGGACAACCTTCACAACATATTATGAAATAATTTGGATAGTACGTGCGTTTTGAGTGGTCTACAATTGGGATTTCATAGCGCGATGAAGCACGAAAATGGCGTAAGCAATAAAAATTATGGTTGGCTGTCTCCAAGTTGTGAGAATGTACAGTTTTAAGAATTAAATTAAGTGCATACATATGCACTTCGTATATCGTCTTTCTCTTTGAAAAAAATAAAAATAATATAACGAAAAATAACGAAAAATAATTTTATAAAAGAAATGAGACATGTTTTCCATGGTTTCGATCATAGTCTTGTGAAAACCTCATCAAAGTGTGTGAAAATTCATAAGCAATGCTACAAAAATAATTCAAATAATGTTGAACAGAATAGAAATCTTTGTAAAAACAAAAATTGAAAACAATATGATAAGGTATTGCTGAAAAAGAAGACTTGAAATTGTTTTAGTATCTGTAGGCTTTTCACAATAAAAAGATCAGACTTCTTTTTAGATTTGAAATTTATTCCAGCTTCCTATTAAAACAATGAGTAGCTTTACAGTTCAGTTACTAGGAGGGAAAAACTGATATAAATGTCAATGCTTAAGATTTATACTTTTAAAGTTTTGACAGTGTAATCTGACATGTGTTAGCCTGATGTGATTCGGAGTTAAGAGCTGGACTGAAAAAAATATACTCATCGCTTATATTCATGTTGTTTTTAAAGGCAAAGGCAGAAAAAATAAAGATACACCAAATGGTTGACAGTTTTTTTTTTTAACCATAATGCACGTAAGTTTGACACTGTAAGTTCAAATTGTAGGTTTTAAAACATCGAAAGACGAAATTTCAGCAAGAGCGCGGCTTTAGAAAGTGTTATGGAGAAAAAGTATTTTAGGAGCTCATTTTTTATAGCTGATTTTATATCGTCTATTGTAAGGAAGCACATCTTAATTGCCAGATGGCAGTGATGTCAGATATTCATGCATTGAATAAATAAACCATTGAAACAAACGTGTTTTCCTTCAAAAACGTCTTTTAAGTTACGGAACATTCAGTTTATTCATTTTATATATTTATCATAATATATCCTCTCCTTCACGTCAGTGATTTTATGAGTTTTCGGTATATAATGGTCTAATTCTGACTATTTTAATTGTGTTTTGGCAGAATTTTTTTATCGCTTTTCTTATTTACACAACTGAATTTTGATGCCGTATCGCAGATTTACTTTTGTCTTCTTTATCCAGTCAAGAGTCAAGAGTTAGAAGTTAAATTTCCCCCACTCATCTCACACCAACATTGGAGAAGCTATGAATGGGATTTGTTACTGTCATGAATAGAAATGACGTGTCCTTAGATGCACAGCGCCAAATAGAATTCATACCGGAAATAGAGTGTAAGGTGGCATGGGAACAAAAGAACTTTTTCTCTATTCAGTTTTCTCCCGCGGTTTCTACAAGTAAGCTCTCGTTTGTCAAGCTGCTCATTTTTTAAGGTTAGTATTGGAAAATTTTGGCTATCAATATAGCTAACAGTGACAAGGCTGGGTTTTAAAAAGAAATAATCGTTTTGAAACCTTAAAAGAAAAAAAAAAACAGTCTTTTCGAGGTTTTATTTATAAAGCAACACCGTCTGTTCTGTACTGGCAAACCTTTGCATTGAAAGAAAAATACTTTACCGAGGCTTTTTGCAATTTTGTAACTTAAAATAATAACCCTGGTTTTGTACCAGACGAGTCCTTTATCTTATAGTAATATGGTACCATTCATTGGTCGTCTCAGGTCGGAGAGGCAGCGAGGAAAAGCGATTCGATGTCAAAAACGCACGCGTACAGTTTTGACTTAAGTTGTGTTTTATTTGCATTGATGCATTTGAGAATCATGCAGTTTAACCAATAAAAACGAAAAGCAGTTTATTTCTTTTTTTTTTCTTTTGCTCTTCTTATAAAATCGGTTTCTTAGTTCCTTAAAAGTTTGAAAGTTTCGAACGATATAAGTGAGCTAATAATAAGACTTTTTGTTTAGAAACCTAGCTACTGCATCTGACTGACAGTTTAAAAAAATTGTCTTCTGAACTCATTAGCACAAATAACAGAGCATTTGGCATTCGCGCATTTTTATTGAAGACAGCTAATATTAATTATTGTCCCAACTAGTCAAAAAATGATCTATGACTAATATCAGAATCAAAATCATTTTCAGTAGGGGCGACATTCAAGTTAAAGCGATTAGATATTACTCACTTAGGGGTAGCCACTGCTTTGTACAATTATTGAGTTTGAATAAATTTTACTTTATACAATTGAATAATGATAAAAAAGTACAAATAGTATTTTGTTTGGCTGAAAATGGCACTTTTCCTTTTTGTTGCTCGGAAGGCTCTCTTCCTAAAACATATTTATTAGTCTTAATAGTAAATCGAGCAAAACACCCACTCTTCGCCCTTGGCTACAACAATAACTTATCTTGATGTCCTTTGTATACCAATGTTATCTGCTACAGATATTTTGTATTTTCTCTTCCATAGAAGAACTTCTCTTGAATATTTTTAGCTGTTGTGTTAAATTTTCTTTTGTTATTTCGTAATGCAAAACTCTTAACTATCAGTTTTAATTTGTAGTGAAGTGAAAAGAACAGCTTCGAGGCCTTCATACAAGTTGTATTACAACATGGCGGAAGACAATTCGGGACTCTTGGCAGCCTGTTTTATCTGTTCTTTTCCGGGTACGTATTTCCTTTTATGCTCTTGTTCAACTTGCTGTTTAATGTAATCAACATTGCTTATTTACAAATACTGAGCTCTGACTATTTATTTAAGAGCTTTAAAAAAGTAATTAAAAACGGAAACAAAAACTTGATGAAATGCGGCCGAAAATTTAAAAGGCCATTAAAATATCCAAACATTTACAGCAAAGTTTGTCAGGTTATTCTATAACAGCGACTGCTGGAGCTCAAACCGTCCTTAGGCAGTTATTTATTTATTGAATGAACGAATAAGTGCTCTATTGGCATGAATTTTTTATGAGGCAGAAAACAGCAGTTGTAAAAAGAACACGAATACTTTGACTTTCGTATTGTTCACCGGCTATAAATGCATAACATATAGAAATTATATAAGAATTTTTAAGACGAAATTTAGAAAACAAAGTATCTCAGCTAAGTAACGTGTATTTTTTTCTTAATACGATTCTTTTCAGTGCTACTTGGAATAACGTGCTGTCTGGCTATATTGCCCATCTGCATGATTGTTATCGGTAAGTATTTGTACAAAACAGATGAATTAATTTTTTACAGGAAACACGATTTTGTCATATGGAAAGTTGGTAAACAAAATTGGCCTTTTTCGTATTTTTTACACAGTAAATGAGAGTTTTATTTCATTTTGTACCTTGTATAAAATAAGGAAATGCTTGAAAGAGAGATTAAACCAATATTCAGTCCATTGTATATCGAGCTATAAAATGACCTCAAAAATTTATTCAACCTCTTCTAAATTTGTCAAAATGCGGCACACGGTTCTTTAAGCGATTAGAAATTTTAAAAAGCAACTAACAAGTTTTTAAAGTAGCCTGGCCTTGAGAGAGAGGGGAATTGAATTTTGCTCTGGCAAGCGACCAAGCGAAATTTTCAGAACCCGCCGTCAAGGAATCTTTGCTGTATGGAGTTCTGACTGAAGTTCAGCAAACACGTGGATTATACTCTAATAGTTACAAAGACATATCCTGTTCGTAACCATTACAATAAAGCGACGAAAATATGACCTAATCTATTACGCAAACCGAATTCTCACATTAAATGTCTCCTGCCTGACCTGCTTAGAATGGAGTGTGAGTGTTACAGCTTGTTCATAGGATAAGGTGGCATCCGAAATAAATGTGAATTTCAACATGTGGTTGTTTTTTGTTTCATTCTTTTGCTATCTTTTATAGTTATATAAGATAGGAATGTATGGTAATAACGCTTGAGAGTTGAGTTAACGATTTTATATTTATCATTTGCTGAGCTGTCATAATAAAAACTTCATCTTTCTTTTGAGAAAACAAAATAGTTACCCTAATAGTCAGAACGTCAGTTTTGCTACTCGGTGTTCAAAATTTGTTTATTTAATCTAGACACAAAACACAACCAAGCGCTGGTTCTCGAAATCAATTTGAGAACGAAGAATGCTTGTTTTTTCCCAAATTTTGGTTTATATTTGGTTACCCTGGGTACCAGAGGCAGACTCTCTCCGAACGAGCGTGACGCCTAAAGTGATCAAGGCGAACGAAATGCCGATATCCACTCGCACTCGGTAATTTTTGGTTTGAAAGTAAATACACCGGCGCTTCATTGATTTTATTGCAATTCATCTGATGCAAACTAGCTATAGATAGCCGCCTTGAAGCCAGAAGAAAGACATAAAGTTTGTCTCGCATTTTGATGTCAATAATCAGTATCATTTATGCAGTAAACGTAATTTGTACTCAGGGCAAGAATTATGGACAGAAATAACTGAAGTGAATCATAACTTATTCATCTTGTTTTCTGTGCAGAATTGACGACATTGGTTTTAAAAATAAAACATCACATGTCTTGACTCGACTTTCAAAACCAACATGTTGAATTAAACTGAAATTACCAAATCTCGCAAACAAATTCAAAGGTTTTAAAAATAATCGATTGACTTAACAAGCTATTAATTCCAAAATATAAACAAATTCAAGCCCCAAAAGGCCTTAAATTATCTCAGAAAGGTACAACAAAGCGTCTATCTTCACTAGTAAAATAAATTGCGTTTTATGTTGATGCTATAATAAATATCAGCCAGGAGTTGTTTTCCAGACGTATATTATTATAAATATAGCACTTGCTTTACTTGTATATAAGTAGCGTTCTACAATTTTGCGAACTTATAACACCAAATAAAAATAAAACTCGCAATGTAAATTTAGACTTGTGGAGCCATGGAACTGTAAACACTTCTCTTCTGTGTCAAAGGAATTCATCATTTAGCAACTAGTATGCAGTCTGTGCTATCTATACTTGAGGTCTATCATTAATATAGCTACATCCACAAGCCTGCGCTTTCATTTCTACGTTATTTGATTGTTTCGGCGCTTTCAACAGACTGTTTAGTATCAGAAGTCACTCGTGACATGCGCTCTGCTCGTATTATTCTGTTCGCTCGCTTTATTTGGAGCAAGTTAACCTCTGGCACCCAGGGTACTATCGTCATCGAGTCAGAAAAGAAAGGAAACGTTTTTCCTCTAGAAATTATAAATATATCTCTACTCATGAATCTTTACAATGGTTTAAACTAAATTGGGCGATATATATACAGTTTCACTTACCTTCAAAAATAACTTTGCAAGATTGAAATTATGCCACCGGCACGGAAGCACAACTGAGGCAGTTGTGATAGTAAGCTAGTAGAAAATCGCTGAGACGCGGATAGCATCGAGCGAGAACGGCAACATTAGTATCCGCTCTCCAGAGCGTTCTCCAAACGGTAACATTAGTATCTGTTCTCCAGAGCGTTCTCCAAACGGCCACATTAGTATCCGTTCTCCTGAGTGTTCTCCAAACGGCAACGTTAGTATCCGTTCTCCAGAGCGTTCTCCAAACGGCCACATTAGTATCCGTTCTACTGAGTGTTCTCCAAACGGCAACGTTAGTATCCGTTCTCCAGAGCGTTCTCCAAACGGCCACATTAGTATTCGTTCTCCTGAGTGTTCTCCAAACGGCAATAATAGTATGCGTTCTCTCAGACGATCGCCAATGTTATTTTAGTTGTTTCAAACAATAATTGTCAGCATTGTATTTGTAACCATAAGCCGTAGAGGACGGAATTTTCTGATTCAAACATGAGTTTACCGTGCATTTGTATTGTTTCCATGTCTATAATTCTACGGCGTTACGGCCAAGAATTACACGTATCCGGATACTTTTGAATCCGCAAACTTTTCTTTCCGGATTAAAAAATTTCCGCGTCCACACGTCTCCGGATACGAATCAGATCAGCCCGTCCACACGTATCCGGATTCACTTTAGTGTCCAGGACTCCTCTCTAAATATTACTCAATAGAGCATGCGTAGTTTGTATTCTTGTCTAACAAAGTGAGGTTCTTTGTCTTCTTCGTAAGTATAAAATATTTTCTAAAATAAATCCATGAAACTTGCTAATAACTTACAAATTATGAATCAAAATCCAAAATATGCAAATAAGTAGAAATGTTTTTGTATAACTCATGCTGATCATCAAATCAAAGCAAAAATTATTTTCAATCCCTTCAAAGAAATAATGTAACAGTATCAAAGTGTCACATATTCTAAGGAATGTCTGAGTCACGTGATCATGCAGAACCTCTAATTAATTTGCAGCCAGATCAAATAAAATATAGAGTGATCTACAGAAAAACAATGTACAAAATGCAGTGATACGCGGGATCTGCGAAGACCTATCAGCGACAAAAACGATCATCAGAAACAATAAATGATCAGTCATTCAGCCATTGTTCCTCTCTATCAAATAAAGCCTCGGCTTCTCTCGGCCGAGTGCAAGAGAAAGGGCCTGACTACGAAATTCTAATGATCGGTCGGTTGGTCGGTTGAGTAACAGAACCCTTAACTTTTGATTACAAGAAGGAATTCGTACCTTCGGCATTTCATGTTGAGATGTTAATCTAATCACGTCATAAGTGCTAATAATCGGGGTTTCACACCAATTTTCTGACCTGATGCAGGACAGTTCACAGCTACATATTCTAAGAGAAGAATGCATAAATTTGAAGTTGGAACTCCTCTTATATTACAAATGTAAAGAAATTTTAAAATTCCCAAGGTAAACTGTTTTTTTTTTCAAGCAAAACGTCTGTGTGTAAACAAAATGAAAGATTTGAACAACCATGATGATTTTTTCTATGTAAATTCATCAGCTTTACTCCAAGTCTTTTACTTTATGTGATAACTTCTTAAATACTACAGAAATGAAACATGTACATGCAGCGGTAAAATTATGAAACGGTGGCTCTTTTAAACTGAAAAAGTTACTAAAATTTTGCCAAAAACCAACTAAAAGTTGCTAACAAAACTTTGACAGTTGCTACTTTAGAAAAACAATATTTCAAACAATACAAATTTCATGAAATACCTTCAATAATAATCGTTCTTTTTGAACAATTGGATCTAAAAATAGCTCCGTATATTACTCTGAAGTGTATGTCTTGAGATGCATTGAGGTTTGAAAGACTGGGTAACCAGGCAGTCGTGAACCGAAGATGACTAAGCACTAAGCTTAACATACGAGAAACAGCGAGCAACATTTTTATCCACGCCACGTACTCGGCATCAATATTTTTTACACTGAAATGGATGTTTCCTTTAACATGTGATTCTCGTCAGATATATCAATACAAAAGTTGCTGAGCACAATCTGTCTAGGCCCAAGCAAGATTGAATTTTGTCACATTATAGCAAAATGTTTTGTGTAAAGAGTATTGCGCATTATTCAGTTTGATGTCATAAATATTAGAATGACGTTATTGTTCAAAGAAGATCTTTGGTATTCCAATCCGTAAAAATGTTTTGTACTTGAGGCTAAAATGATCAAACTAGTTACAAAGTTTTATAAAACTGGAAGAAAATACTAGAGATCGAGTTTTGTCCAATCAGGCTCTTGAAAATCACGTTACTATGGAAACTTAGTCCCGTCTAGATGAAAATCTTTACTAAGAATTTATTAAAAAGTAAAGTTTGAAAAAATATCTAAGACTTAAAGATCACTTCCTCAATACGAGGAAAATTCTCACTCAGTGTTGAATTCAGCGCGGGCCCAGTCCCCTTATCCCCCATCCCATCTTGCCTCCTTCCTTCTACAATGTAAAATAGGGCATTATTACAGTCTATGAAAGCCTTACAGTAGATTCAAACTCAAGGTATTTATTGTTTACGTTGAATTCATGCCATAGTATAAAGAATGGATAATAATGATATACTGCAGTTTGAAAACGCAAACGTTGTTATATGGGGCGACTGCTTTGTCCTTTTGAGTTCCTTTGCTCTAGAGAATCTTACAACTGATGTTTTAAGAAAAAAGGCTTTTTAAGGGGTTCTTTTACTGGTTTGGTGCTAAATGTTTCGTACGAACTTTTATGAATTCATGTAGAGTATTTAGATGAACACTCCAACCATAAAATAAGTCTTCGTTAAATACAGTTTCAGATCGTACTCCCAAAGTTATCTTTCTGATAAACGTATTATATAACTGTATGAATTTCTAACTGGCATGTATGTTCTGGTATATAGGAAGTGTCTATCTTCAAGATTGCGCTGTCGAACCGCTGATTCCAATATTCTTAATTGTTGCTGGTGCAGTCCTCGTGTTAACTGGATGCTGCTCCACCTCTCAAGCCGACGAACAAGACCGCGCCAAACGACGTGTTAATGTGGCGGGAATCCTCTTCAACATCTTCAACCTCGCTTGGTTCATTTTTGGCAGTGTCATTGTTTTTCGTGTCTTCTTGCCCGAGTTTGAAGACCGTAATAGCTCAAAATATTGTAACAAAACCGTGTATGTGTTTTCATTCGCTCTTTTAATCATTGAGTACGTTTTCATTGCGCTCGGCATAATCTATATCATCATGTGGAGCTTCTGTCGTTCTCTTGTTCGTAAATCAGACGTATAAACAATACGTTGTCGATTTCTCCAACCTTCTGTCAAAATAGCATTTATGTGTAAAAGACTTCAGTTAAGAGATATACTTCATATAGTACAAAGTGTAAAGTAAAAAAAAACAAGAAGGGTTGACATAAAAGTAGATAGGGTAAGGTAGGGTTGACATAAAAGTAGATAGGGTAAG